>JAEKIV010000007.1:0-174019 GCA_016801325.1 Hypholoma fasciculare
AGACGACGTCGTGTTTCTCATCTTCCTGTATCAGGTGCGTCACCTTCGTGGCAACCCATAGCCGAATCTGCTGACCGATCTCATTCAGCGATGGATTTACCGCATTGACCCGAAGCGGGTGAATGAATACGGTCAGGTACTGGCTGCGGGAGTGGATGCTGCTAATGCCACTACCAAAGGGGAGTCGAAGAAGAATAGGTAATGTGGGGTAGCACAAGGATATCGTGACCACATTTCTCGGGGAAATGAGAAGCCCGCGTGTGTATGGAGAGTACGATATGTGAATGTGATCCTAATTTGAGAGGAGCATATAAATCGGTCTCTGGACGGAGCATGTCCGGGTGGGATCGATGGGGTGAAAGCATGGCGATGTGAGCGATACGGCGAACAATGAATGGGCTTGGAACTCCGGTTCAATCTCCGGTTGGGGGCCGGCGTCCCGATCCGGAGGCAGGTCCCGAAATCTTAGTTGACACCTCCAACGCCCACAACAGCACACCTTCCATTTGCCAGTCGTCGTCGCTGCCCGCTCCCGCTCATGTCCAGCGACAACAACGAGCAATATGCATGCAAGTGCCTTAATGTCCGCATAACTGCGGCGTCGTCTCCCTCGTCACCCCCGCAGCATCTTTTTGATTCTGACTATACCCCAGTCTTCGTCAAGGACGACGGCATATCGGTGGTATGTTGTTCTCTCTGAGCACAAAAACCCAGTCGACCTGAATATATCCTACTTTTCCTAGATCCACCCTCAGGTCACTGTCAGAGTTCCGTTGAAGAGCGAACCCATCCCAGGCACCTCGAAATATTTTCGATTCACCTTGTTGACATGCCTGCTTTGTTCAGAGCCAGTGTATCGCGTGTATAATGTAATCTCCCAGGAAGTTGAAGGAGTAGAGGCAACCCTGATGCCATCTGAAGATTGGGTAGAAAACGCAATCATGAAATCGTCTACGGGGTGGATCGGCGTCCACAGAGATTCCCTCGTGAGTTGCACTGTTTAGATCGGTTCTCTTCGATTTTGGGAGAAAATTTTCACCTATCTACTATTATGGATGCCCAGTCATTGCAAGCGAGAGATACCTTTGCTTCCCCCTTTTCCTCAATTGATCATAGTTATCGACATCAGCTGACTCTTTTTCCAATGACTAGAACGGAAACAAAATACCAGAAGCATTCAAATCGCCTACATACATTCCTATCTTCTCGTTGACGGTAGACACTGCATCTGCATCATCTTTCCCTCCACTGTCGGCAGAGCCAGAAGACCCATTAGCCTTACAGGATGTGCCACCACCGGAGGCGCCCCAGAAAGAATATCTCTCCGACTTGCGCCCGCTGTTTTTGCCACCTCCCTTCACCTCATCGAATCCCATTTTCGTTCACTTGGCAGACATCGCATCTAAAGAATCCCTTGAATTACGTGCAGCCGCTGAGCGGCGCATCGCAGATTTCGTAAAGGCCGAGACAGCCGGACTTGAAGCGAAAGAAACAGAGCTGATACGACAAGTGCAAGTCCTGTGGAATAACTTTCAAGATAACCTGAAAGCTGTGCAGCGCGAGCGCCCGCACGTCATCTCGAATATCGGTCGTAATTTGTCTCGAAACGCCCCCAGTAGTCTGGCTGGCCCAGCACGACCTTCACCGTCAGTTGCGATTCGAGATTTCTCTCCCCAACGGGTCGCTTCCCCTCAGACTCCGGCCTCGGTTCTGCGAGTTTCTGCTCTATCTGCTTCGCTAGCAACGTCCCAATTTTACCATCCCAAGGAAATCAAAGAGCGATCATCATCACGGAGCTCTGGTTCAAATGAAACTGTATCATCACCACGGTCTGCTTCCTCAACGCTTGTCACGCCGTTACGAGGCGACGGCAGCATTCTGCAATATGTAGCCACAAACAACGACACGATCAATATGCAGGCTAGCTATCGCTATCTCATGACTCTCGAAGAGGATATGGCTCGATATAAAGAAGCCAAGAAACAAGATTCAGAGGCGGTCAGCGATAATCAGGAAGCTGGGCCTTCAGGTACACATTCGAATACCAACGTTAATGGGGCCAGGAACACTCCCCCTCCAGAAGATCCCAAAGCAGAACGGCAGTCATCCACATCGACTTCGCGTTCTCGCGATAAGGCGAAGAAAGTTGTAAAGTTCGTTGAACCGGAACTAGACGTTCCTACTGATAAAGTCACTGACGCTGACGACACGGATGGCCCTATGATTTTTAATCTTGAAATGGCTGATCAGCCTGAAGACGCCAGTCGATCGCCCACTTCGCCACATATCACCCTGCCACTTTTGGACCCTCCTGTATCACGGCCACGGCTTCGAAATGCGCGCACTCATAACGCGCAAGATCCCTATTCCGCTTTGCGGCCATCCTCCCTACCTGCCCCTTCGCACATTAGGCCCATGCGGAGCCAGCCGGGCGTCGACTCTTTCTCGCAAAGCATCTTACTCAATCTACCTCCTCGCATAGTCAATGGCGACCGCCATTTGCCCCCTGTGGCGTCGTCATCGTCGAGCGGACCTGTCAGTGACACAAGCGCAGAACACCCAAAGCAAGTCGCTGCCGATGCCACAAATCATCGAGGATCGTGGGCACCGGGAAGCAGAGCATGGCAAGAATTCGCCCGGCGACAAAATTCAAAGGATAGCACTGAGCATTCGTATATCCCCGAAGAAGGGGAAATTGAAGTTGAAGTCAACGGGTCTAGTGCGATAGCCATAGGTACAGCAGCTACGGGCAATGTCGAAAATAAAGGTACGAACAGCATACGTCCCGGCTTTTTTTTTTTTTTTTGCTCACAACGTCTATCAGATCCTGAAATACGTGGCGGCGTTCCCGCTTCATTACCGGTCAACATTCGCAGTCCAATTGCCAAACCGCGGGAACCCATCACATTGGCTTCTTATCGGCCCCAAACCGCAATATCTGAAAATACCGCAGAACCTCCAGAACCTTTAGGGCCAGATAATAAGCCATTAACAAACATGTCGAGCGCGGCCATTCGTAAGGCTTTGTACACTGCACGGGATCGAAATCGCGCGATCGACCCAGGAGCGCTTGACTTTCCAGTGGATGAAGACGACGAAGATGAAAGTGAAGAAAGCGATGACGAGCAAGACAGGATCCGCGAGGTTGGAGAGCAAGGGCGGAGAAACGCGCTGAAGATTATCCAGGCTCGGGACGAACTGCCCGCAGAGGGTATGTGGCGAAGTTTGGCATGATTCATCCCTGGAATCGCGCATGCCCAGGTGATATCGATTTGCTCCGCTGCGGCATCTAATTGGCTACTGTACCATGGAGCGATCCCTCAGTGTACACTTCCCATCTTCACAGCATCATACATAGGCTTCCATCAATATATATCCACGCTGCCTGCATCATCAACGCTAATAAACACTCGTCCTCATGCATTCATACATACTTTATTTTCACGAGTTACATATACCTTTTATTCGCCTTTTTCACTATATGTATGCCACATCCTACCCTGTAACTCATGCGCAGCACGACCCACGGATAGTAGACCAATGCCTACCTATCCTCCACACTGCCATCCAATACTCCGCTGCTTGTCAACCGTAGTTTTCCCAGCGGTCTATACGCTACCTTTATGTTTAATAGCATCCACTGACTACCCCTTCAATGTTGTTTATTTATTCGCAAGTGCATCTGTATTTCATATATAATACCAGCCAATGCCTTTTTGTGCGTCATTGCATCATGCATCATGCATCATGACCCTTTTTTTTGCGTATAATAAGTGAAATGCTTAATGTGAGTGGTGGATTCGTCATAATTTAGGTACAAAGAGCGATCGCGCAAGGAGTCATTAACTATGCAAGAAGGGCCAGGATAATTGATTTAGGTACTTTTCTAATATGTAGTTAGTGTAAACGACCCATAGCGCAGTGAGAGTCCGCGGGAGGGCAATAGTAAAAGCTTGCAGGTAATTGGAAAATATTATTTATCTGAGTGAATGCTTCGCGCTCGAGGACCAGCTGATTAATCTACTTCCTTGCCGTCGCTCGTAGCCGCTGTATCTTGTCTGCGTGCAAGGCTTTCAACCGTGCTCTCGAGCTTCGACTCATCCTTGCGGTCGTCGCCCGTTGAGGTAGCCTTTTCCTCCGCGGTCATGCTCTTGCTCTCCTCTACACAGCGTGGGCAGCCACACGAGAAGCGCCAGCCACGCGCGAGCTCGATGCGGCGGCGGCGGCGGCATTCAACGACGGATTCATCTGCGTGCTGCGTGACATCAACAAATGCGACAGTCAGCATATCGCCCTTCTTTAGGTTGCGCGTCGCAACAAGAGAGAGCTCGGAGGTCCCAGAACTGAAGGACGGACGCGCGGAGGGCTGACACGAGTGCACGAGGTACGACGAGACGGTGTAGAGCGCACTGCCTATCTGGCGCTGCGTGCCGTACGGTGTACGCGTCTTCTCGACGTCTTCCGGGCGGGCAGTGGGCACGGGCTAGAACGACATTAGTTGTCAGATACTAAGGACCATGATGACCTAGTAAGGCGACGAACCTTGTCGTCGCGGCCGCCACCGAAGCACACGCCGAAAGCGTTGTACGCCATCTTTCCACTGAATGTTGCGTACTTTTCCGCCGTAATGAACTCCTCGAGGCCAGGTAGCGCGGTCTGCAACACCTTGACAAGCAACTCGGTCTCCGTGGCGTTAGGTACCATTTCGAGGTAGCGCAGGCGCTCAAGGTGGTCCGCGAGGACGTACCTTTCCACACCCGCGTCGGCGTCCGTGTAATCGTTCTCTGGGGCCCCATGCACTGCGCCAGGTGAAGTTGCCTGGACCAGCTTTTGCGTCTCACCCTGGACTTGGCGCGCGATGAAGCGCGCGACGAGCAAGGGTACAGATTTTCCGGATGACTTGATGTACTCAGCGAATTTAGTCTGAGCTTCGCGGCGGGCTTCTAGCGCAACGGGAGGCGGGGGGGCAGACGGGATCTCTGGGGGAAGAGCGGGGTCCAGAGTAAAGAGGAGAGAGTGAGATTGCTTCTTCGATGAAATCATACATGCCTTGGAGCAGTAAGTCTGGTGGAATGCAGTAGTGCTGGTATCCTTTGGCAGTTGAAGAGACAGCTCGGGCTCGATAGGACGGAGGCACTGGCTACAGTGCGTTCCTTTACTTTGTAGATCGGCATCTAAGACAATGACGACAGGAAATTCCTAAAGAGAAACGTATCAGCTTAAATAACATGGTAATAAGAGGCACCAAAATATGACCTGGTAAATTACGTCTCCAGCAGCGAAATCTTTATCCACGACCAGGACTTGACGAGAACCTTGACCTTGCGTGGTTTCTCGGACATCGACGGAGACGTTCATTCGTTTTGGCGGGAAATAATCATAGTAAGCTACGGAATAAACGCGGTGTATCACTAAATTGCTGAACGATTCTCCAGTAATCTTTCACGGCTCACCTTCAATACGGTGCTTCACCTAGGTGTGGGGACCAAAAAAAAAGGATATGCAACAAATATATTAGAACATGTGTTGCAAACGGTCGCGAGAAAGAGCAAAATGGACATAATGGAGACGAGAAGAGTATTGACGCTCGTATCTTTTGCCCTACAGGGTCACACATCTTTCCTAGACGGTGGCATCCCTTCCATGACTGGGTACCAGACAACAAAGTGATGTCGTAGTCCACCCATGGCTAGAGGCCAACTCCTCCAGTGCTCATGCAGCAGGAAGAGATTCGGGGTCCGTCAATGTATCCCATTCCTGCGAGGAGGCATGCGAGGAGGCTTCAGAGGGCGGGTGGCCCCTGATTGGGCTGGATTCACTGTCGAGCTCCGCACTTTCCACTAAGGGCGAATGATCATTACTTACGTCCAGCTGAGTCAAATCCATGATCAACTAAACATATTTTGAGTGCCACATTCCTTAAGAGAGAGAAAATAGGGGACGAACCTTGAAAACGGGCTCGATAATGGTCTTTTCGTATATCACGACAAGTTCCACGGGGGAGGGGTACACACGGAGGGCGCGGAAGAATGCCATGGCAGCGGGCAGATACGAATCAGGACCTGAATCACGGTTCAAAAACATGAAGAGGTATTTTGCGAAATTCCAAATACCTTCAAGAGCAAGTTTTTCGCCAATCCCGACTTGTGTCATGAAGTATTGTTCTTGCTGCTCCGGTGACGAAGGACTAGGCTCGGTTCTGATTTGTTGAATGGCTTCACGTAGAGAGGCAGGATTGATTCCACTGAGCGTCGAAAAGGTGGGGGCATTCTGCTTAGTTTCGGCGACTACCTTCTGGACGCGTTTTTTTTCCTTTTCTTCACAAAAGATTGGTGAAAGAAACGAATAGACCTCTCAAACACGTACTTAGTTTTCTGCGGAACTCCGTGTCATTCCTGCGCTTGTAGTCAAAGTAGACAGCATAGGCAGCGAGTCCCGCTGCGACGGTGACTGCGGCGACGGTGAGATATGTGGTGGACCTACTGTCCATGGTGGATGTCGAATGCAACACACTCGTCATTCGCTCCGTCGGATTTTTTCGCGTGCTTACATAATAAGCGAATCGCTTCTGGGCTCTGCTTCGTTTTGGCTTCGTTCAATATTGCCCTGGAACTAAAATAACAGAGGGGTCTATCCAAGGTCTATCTCCGGAATGCAAAGCATGGCATGGAGATTGTAAACTGCACAGATAGTTGGGCACCTCATCGCTGTTGGTTGCCAGCTCGTCGTTGGCAGGAGTGTCGGGCCGATGGTTTATTTGGCCTGAAAAGTTACCCACGACCCATTCAACCGGCGGAGCGACACTGCTCTGTCACTCTCCGCTCATTTTCCTCGTCTCTATCTCTCCACTGGCTCTGAATTCTTGCCACAGGCCATGAACGGCCTGGTCAGTGATACTACAGAACCTCAGTCCCTCCTTGAATCGTCCGAGAATTTCCCTGTTGCTGCTGATATCACGGGTGCTGGTTCCACCGCCATTTCGGATTCTCATTCATCGCTTCATGATGTACCGACATCTGCAGATCCAAATTCCGCTGTAATAATACCTAAGACTGAATCCTCGAACAACCCAGTGGATCCGGAGACCCAGGACCCGCCGACGGCCATCGGAACGGAGGGAGAAGACATTCAAAGTGCGGGAGTAAATATCGAGAGTCAAGACAAAGGCGGAGCTATAGCGGAAGAGGTGGCACAGGTCGAACCGTTGGAACCCAAGCAAGAAACCGATCCACTTTTGGAACCTGCCAATGGGCAGATTGAACTCTTGGAGCATACACCAGAAGCCGCCGCCGGTGCAGGGGAGGCGGGTCTGACTGTGCAAGAGGATGGACAAGATTGGATGGCAGACTCCGATCATGAACTGAAACGCGTGAAAGTGAGTGGCAGCATTGATTTCAGGTTCCCTCCTTGGGTGTAGGACTTCACCTCTTTCTGTCCAACATACTACAGCCAAATCGAGCTTCAAATTGCTACCGAATCTCCTTCAACTTACTATCTTTTTCGTACACCTCTGTGTAATGTAGCCCTAGAAGTGCTCACACACGATTCCAGGTTTACGAACTTATTGGCTCTCGGTGGATAGACCAAGGAACCGCTTTCTGCTTCGGCCAATTTTCCGAGGACACAAACGAAGCGCTGCTCATTGCACGGTCAGAAAGGAACTACAACGAAATCATCCTATCAACGGCTATTCGCTCCAACGACGTTTATCAACGTCAACAGGGTGAGTCTTGCATTTCAGCAATTATCCTTCTCTTCACCCCTGGCCCCTGCTGTTTCTGCACACGACCCCTGATTATGACATAATCTATGCATATGCATCTTATTCCATTTGGCTCGTTCAATTTCGTTAATAACCATTTCATTCATTTAGACACGCTCATCGTTTGGACGGAACCTGATGGCGTGGACTATGCACTCAGCTTTCAAGACCCCGACGGCTGCGCAGAAGTATGGAATTTCATAATTGAAGTACAGCGACATATGAACTCAAATGGTTGGTGTTCACAATTATTTTATTCCAATACACCTAATACATCTTCTAGATGATTCCGCTATAGTGTCCTCCTCGCCAATGTTGGGCCCAGATATCTCTGTCACAAGCGCCAGCATCATTCGCTCAGGGCATCTCCCTCCTCCTCAACTGGGTATTATCAATGAAATTGAGAGGGCTATCAAGGCATTGTCGCGAACTCAGGCCGTGAAAGAGCGGATATGTGAATACATACAAAATGAGGTGAGTAACACACGTGTCCACTTGCAGTATGTACCGCTGCATTGTCAAATTCCTCGGCACTTCATTTATTCAATTTTCGTGGACATTACGTGGACATTGCTATCCATGAAGCGATTACAATACAGGTGTCCTATTATCTCCATTTTCAGTGTATTTTGTGATATAAGCCCAGTAGCTGATTATCTTCAACACGGTGTTTGCTCTATCGTTGCTAGGATTACATCAAGGCCTTGATAAAGGTAATGGGTGATGCGGAAGACTTGGAGAGTCTGGAAAATCTGCATGCGCTGTGTAGCCTGATGCAAACAATACGTATGTCGTTTATACACTGTTGATTACAGTACTCACTGATTGATGTCATTTATAGTCATGTTGAATGATCACTCACTCTATGAACACATTCTGGAGGACGAGATATTTTTCGGAGTCGTTGGCATGCTCGAATGTAGGTCCTGCTTGTCTTTTTCTGTTCAACTGTGGTCAACTTGATTCCTTACTTAGATGATCCCGACTTCCCGGGCCATAAGGCAAACTACCGCGATTTTCTCCACAACACCGCTGCATTTCACCAGCCTATTCCTATGCGCGACATCGCTATTCAACGTAAAATCCATCATACCTACCGCCTCCAATTCCTCAAGGACGTTGTACTCGCCCGCGCTCTGGATGATTCTACCTTCAATGTGCTCAACTCATGCATTATCTTCAACCAGATAGACATTATCACTTACATACAACAAGATCCAAGCTTTCTGCGAGACATTGTTCGTTTATTTGTCGACGAAGACATGCTTACAGGTGGCGGGCCCAATGCACGTCGACTACAATTTCAACAGCAACAGGGCCCGCCTGCGCAGCCGGCAGCACCTCCACAACATATGATCATCAGCCTGAACGGGAATGGCGACAATGTTAGCAAGCCCGACTCAACGCCGATGGAAGTCGACCAGAAGCCCGCCCCTACTACTTCACTACCAGCTTCGAGTACCGATGCAACTCCTGCAAATGCAAACGCAAACGCAGGTCCGGGAGCACACAACAGCACGGTGGGTCTAGTCAATGGGCGCACTGTCAAGCGGCCCAACACATACGCGTTCGCGCCGCCAGACGACCTCACAGAGGCCGAGATTGCGCTGCGACGCGAGGTCGTGCTGCTGCTGCAACAGCTGTGCATCATGGGGAAGAACGTGCAGATGCCGGCACGCATGGCTCTCTTTCGCACACTTGTCGATCGCGGCGTGCTTTTCGCTGTGCAATGGGCGCTCACGCTACCGGAGAAGGAAGCGACGACCAAGCAGATGATCAGCGCGGGTGGCGAGGTGCTCGCTGCAGTGCTCGACCACGACCTCAGCGGCGTGCGGGGCCACGTGCTGAAGCAAATCCTCGCGATCGAGAAGGAGCGCGAGGCACACAAGAAAGGCGCGGACAAGGCAGAGACAGTGATCGATATGGCTTGCCGGCTGCTTGCGACAAGCAAGGACCTTGCGGTACAAAGCCAGGTGGGCGACTGTCTGAAGGTCTGGCTGGACCTACCCAGCGCGGCCGACCTACCTACGGCCGCCTCTGGATCGGAAGTAAGCGTCGACTGACACGTCTTCTCGCGAGCCTGCTAATTCGATGACTTTGTAATAGATTGGCCCGAAGCTCCCGACTATCATTCGAAAGGATGATCCTACGACCGAGCGGTTTATGGAATACTTCTACAAGGAATGTATCCAGAAACTCATGAAGCCAATTGCGGACCTACCACAGTGGCGAAACTCTAGCGAACCGGTTCTTCCCCTAGTGCGAGAAGAGACAAATCGATACGTCTACCTGTGTGATCTGCTGCATAACTTCATACAGCAACATATGTTCCGCAGCCATTTCTACGTTATGTCGTCCGACATTCTTCCCCGAGTGGCAACCCTCTTCAAGGCCAAAGACAAGCATCTACGGCATTGTAAGCCATTGTTATCTTCATCCTTCTCTCCCAAGGCTAACGTTTTATTAGCCGCGTTCCGAATTTTCCGCTTACTTCTTAAGCAGGGAAACCCTAATTCTCATACTCAGATCATGAAACACGGTATCCTCAAGCCTATCTTGGATTTGACAATAAAGGAATCATTGCGAGATAATCTTCTCAGTTGTTCATGTCAGGAATATTTTGACCACATGCGCAAGGTACGAATCTTGAAAAGGTATCATGACATCGATGTCCCAAAAGGTTAACATCGATATCTAGGATAACATGAAAGATCTGATTAAGTACTGTATGACACAACACGAGGCCGAGATCCAGAAGCTCGAGCAAACTGCTCTCGGCAAGGAAAGATTTGGGCTCTTTATTCGAAGATGGGAAATGAACTGTGCCCCGCCCCCAGAAGAATCTACCCCGGACAAGTACGTCATATCGCACGTCGTATATACAATTCTTGCCGACCTTTTTCTTTTTTGCCACGTTAGATCTCATGATCGGGCATGGTCAGGGCCCGGTCGTCTTCTCGACCTTGCCGAAGAGGACTACTTTAATGCCGAAGATGAAGACGACAATGTTATTCCCTCCATCAGCCAACAATCATGGCTGAAAGACTCTCCACTTTCGTCAAACAATACCGGCATGAAGCGCAAGCGCCGGCCAGGGATCAGCAGTGCACCGAAAGGCTATCGACCTCCTCTCAAAACACCGCAGCTGGGCGCGCTGGTCGACTATGGCGAAGACGACGACGAGCTGAATACAACGACAGACGCCGATAACTTGCCGCAGCCGTCAGGGTCGCGGTCCGTGTCGCCAGACACCAAAACATCTGCTCAAATTAAACGACCTCCGTCACCTGCATCAACTCCGACCCCTCCATCGAGCGTTCAGCTATCAGGGCCACCTCCAAAACGGGTGGTCAAAGACGAAAATGACGAGGACAACATTCTCGAGGCTCTCGTGCGCAATCCCCGATCCCGACCCCAGTCGCCACTGCCAGGCCTGGGGCCTATGCGGCCCGCCGAAAAACGACGCAGGGTCGAAGATGACGACGATGAGCTGTTTGCGCGCCTCTCCAAAGCGCCGAAGAAGTCCGACCTGGGCAACCAGAAGGAGTCGGCCACGTCAATACCGGGGCGGGCGAAGAACGGAGACGACCCACCCGGGAAGAAAATCAAGGTTAGGCTCGGCACTGTTGGCCTGGCAGTCGCCACCGCACCTGTGCCAGAACCCACGATAGCGCCTGGCACATGTTCACCGTCGTCAGAAGGCGGCACAAAAGACGGAGATACAGGATAGCTAGGCTAACCTGCTTTCCATTCCGTTAACGTTTGGACCTATGTAATTAGCCACATTCGTTGTCAATGTTCAATGTACATCTCAAACTCCTCTAGACCTTTTCATGTTGTTCTTTTGAACTAATTATGCCCTCCATATCTTTTTTCGGTTGTCGGGTCTATGTAGTGTTGTAAATGTCACTCATGCTTTTGCTTCTTGTGGTCGATTAGTCTAACTGCAGTCAGCGACTTATCTCGCACCGGTACATGGGTACATAACGTACTACTAATACTAATTCAATCGCAACACTCCTGCAATTGGCATGAATCTGGCAACAATCAGCCCTCTTAGTAGCACTTACTTTGATTGACCGCAACATCCAGGATGTAATTGAAAGAGAAGGAACGCGCAGCCGTTTATATTTGAGACTTGGTAATACATACAGTCAAAGCAGTTGTAAATAGGTGAAGGACTAAATAAAAGACGAGAATCGGGCGAGAATCGGCCGTGCAAGTCAAACATGATATGTACTATGCCGCGGGGTTGAATTGAAAGGGGCGAAACATGGCGGCTGCATACTATATCGGTTCGCGACTATAGACAAAGATTTAGAACGAAAAGGGGCGATCTGGACACGGCGTAGACTTTGGGATCGCAGATCATGAATTGGATTGGTCTTGTCATGAAGATAAAGGAAAAGCGTGTGTATGTATGATGGTATTCGGAATGTGGGTTTATACGGTACGTCTGATTAATGGGGCAGTGCAGGTGGCAGACTGGAAAGCATGTGGAGAAAACAAGGAGGTAATGTAGATGACGATGATATAAAATGGTAGAAGATGATAGTGAAAATGCAAGTGTGGTGGAGAAAGGAAGCTGGTAATCAGAGGCGGAGGGTTGGTCGTCGAGGTGTCCGTAAGGTGCAGATGGTAAGTCTGCGGGGAATATGTAGTTTACGTAGCTCTTGGGGGTTGTCGTAAATATATAAAGAGGAAGCAAGAGGCGCCCACTGGATAAAGAAACACAGATAAGATGGTAGCAACTGAATAAAAGTATACTAGTCAGGACAACGGACAATAGTTTCTGAAAGAGGAAAGAAAAAGGAAACACATGGAGGATCACGGAAAAGCAAAATAAAATACGACGATGAATATGCAAGTTTTCTTCAGATATAAAGTTTGAAAAGGGGGTCGCGCGCGAGTGGAGAGCGGTATATGGGATGAGAGCAGGCTGCGATGCGGTGGCATGTATATCATCTTCAACATCACCGATGGTGTACAATAGATATTGCAGTAGTTGTATGCGTGCATGTGAGTGCAATTATAAGATGCGGTGTGTGTGTGAATGCGAATGCCGATGATGTTTGCGAGCGTGTGCGGATGAGATTGGTTGGATGCGATGATGATGAAAGCATGGTGAAAATATGACGCCGAGAGATGAAAGGGCGAAATGGAGGACAATAGTAGAGGCAATGTAGATGAAAAAGAAACAAGGCATCCAACCGGCCAGTCTTCTACAAATTATGGGCTGAGCGTGAAGGCGATGTCGAATAAGATGAAGACAATAAACAGGGAGGGATATCACGAGCCCATTCACTCATCCGGCTGTTGCTGTTGTTGTTGCTGCTGCTGCTGCTGTGAGAGCTGCCCCTCAGGGATCGAGTGCTGGTTGTATGACTGTTGCTGATGGAGCATCGGCTGACCGAAAGGGCTAACCTGCTCGCCCGACGCAAAGGGCATTCCAAAAGGCGAGAAGCTGCCGCCCGCAGACGCGCCATATGCCCCAAATCCATTCGCCGCCGCCGACGCACGCGGCACGAAAGCAGTCGACGCACCCGTCAACTGCGTCCCCGTCGGGGAGCTCGCGGTGTAGAACCGCGGCGGCGGCGATGCGAAGAAGCTATTCCCGTTCCCGCTGTACGTTGGCGACGTCGGCGAGAGCGTCGAGTCGCGCCGCAGGATTGCCGTTGGCAGACGATGCTGCTGCTGGTGCCCGTTGTAGTCGTCTCCGCTGCGACTGAGGAACGACTCCGAGCCCGCTGATTGCGGACCCTGTTGGTACTGGCCAGCATTGTTCATCACCTGAGCAAACTGCTGGGCCTGCGAAGGTGTTGAACTGCCCGATGTAGTCTGGCCGCCGGAGTTGTTGGAGGTACGAACACCAAGTGGGTTCTTGCTGTACGATAGGCGAATTCCATTCTTCACTGCGCCACGCAGAGTGTTACCTGACATCTCGGCCAGGGCCTTAGTCGCAAACTGGACATCCTCGAACTAAAGTTACAAGTCAATAAATAGCACTTGCACATGCCTAAAGTCAAACTCACTTCGACAAAACACATCGGCCCGTTTGCTTTGTGCCTGAAGCACAGTTTCCGGTACCCAGGGCGAGCCGAAAATACCTCCCGAAGAGTTTCCTCAAGGTAATCATTTGGGAACCCGAGTGGCGGAGGCGACGTTGGCAGGTTACCCACATACAACGTATTGATCTAGAACACAACAAGCAGACAAAGGCAATCAGTTGGCGTCATGATGAATGTTTTTCAAATGAATGCAGGGACAAATTCTCTCTCTGACTCGCTCCGCCGGCAAAAAGAATGGCAGGAGTAAGACAATACGAGACAAAAATAGCATCAGAGTAGCCCTTTTGACTCGAGTACAATAACTCTTCGCGAGCGAGAATGCAGACTTGAAGAAAAGAAAAAGGACAAATCAACTTACGGGAGGATTCTGGTCTACCGTCCCACGCAAGCTCGTAGTGCTCGCTGAACCACCCGACCCCGCAGGCGATGGCAGCTGCGGCGATGTATTGCCAGCACTGCCTGGGGCACTGGTGTTCGTACTGGAACTCCCAGTGCTCGCGCCAGCCGGCAGCGGCGAAACCCCGTCGCCGTTGCCATTCGCGCTTCCACCAGTAGTGATCGCAGACGTAGAAGTCGTCGACGACACAGAAGACGCGAACGCCGAAGTCGAACCCGATGCTAGGGCAGACGTAGAAGCAGACGTTGACGTGGATACCGACGCCGATGTAGACGAAGAAGATGACGACGCATGCTGCTGGAGGCGTTCGAGGATTCCATTGGTGTGGACCCCTAGCGGACGCATAGGCGCGGCACCAACGTACCCAGCTGGGTTCGAAGTAGCCACATCGATGGCGCTCGTCTCGCTCGATTCGCTCTGCGTGCGATAGCCTTGGTTATGGTGAATGTTGTGCAAGCCATGCTGCTGCCCAAACTGCTGCGACTGGCGTTGCAGCAGCAGCTTCTGCTGATCATGCAGGTGCTGGAACTGTGGGATATAGCCACCCTGAGGCGGGGCTTGGCCCGGTCCGTGATGCGCATCCAAGAAGCTGCCCGGCGAAGTGGACCGTTCGGAGCTTGAACTGGGATGCACATTGCCAGTGGCACCTATGGTTGAACTTGGGTTCCCACCACCAACTAGGTATGATGGTCTGGCGACCGCTGCATAGGATGCGCCGTGAGTTCGATCCCATGGACCGACGGCAACATCATCGGGGGCCTGTTGAGCTCGAGTTTGTGCATGCTCCTGCTGTTGTAACTGCTCATGGTATTCGCGTTGCATAGCCTCTTCCTCCTCCTTGCGGTCGCGCTCCATCTGCTGGCGCTCATATTCCTCCTCCGCCTCTTCCTCCAGCTGCTGCTGCATCTGCTGGTGATGGGCTAGGTGAGTAACGTCGTCGTCCTCGTGGCCGTGGGAGGATTCAAGTGGGTCTAGCTGCTCTGTGGGCGCCAATGCCGTATTCTCTTGGCCCTGTCCTTGCTGACCTGCGCTATCGATGGTGGTGGCAACCGTGGCAGAAGTGATGGCAGGTGATCCCCAAAGTGAACTTGACGACGTGCCCGAGCTCTGACGAGACATCGCCGCAGCGCCGGCACTGGCATGTCCACCTACAGCAACAGGCGAAGTGACGCTGGAACCGTTGACTGGGACGCCGTTGACCGAGGAAGCAGCAGCAACACCATGGAAGGCATCGAAAGCTACAGTATTACTCGCGCGAAGACGCATTAAGTTCATCTCCCTTTCATTCTTGCGCCAGCGTTCTCTTTCTCGTTCCTCTTCTTCGCGTTCTCTCGCACCTCTGATTCCCCCGCCTATGGAAAGGTTGTTGAGATTTGGGAGAGCCATGGCACCAGGAAGACCGATGCTGTCGCGCTTGCGCCCTTCATCGTCCGTGAGAATGCCAGAAGAAGCATTACCATTGCTATCTTTACCGTTGAGCCCGTTAACGGTTAGGCCATCCAGGGATTGGGAATTGCTCAACGATGTGGCTCCAGCGCCCGACTGCCCTGCAGACATTGATGGGCCATTCTCGCGCTGCCAATGACTAACTCTGGCCAATCCAGGCTCTGAGACGCCGAACCCAAGGTTATCGCTATTCGAATGAGATCCTGGGATCTGCTGGCCAACGGTTCCAACCTGGGCGACCCCGCCAACCAGTCCCACACCCCGCTTGGTATGTAAATTCTTCTTTGCCATCTCCGCTTTGAGCACGGCGCCTTTCTCTATGTCAACCCTGCGGCCCTGCAAAACATCTCTAGCAACGAGAGCTTCCTCGCGCGATCGAAATTTCGCGAAGCCAATGATTTGCTTGCGTGGAGGAAGGGCGAGAGATAGAGCATTCTGAGCAGCAGCTTGTGCCTGGACTTGCGCAGAGAGCGGATTAAGCGAATTGAGAGATGCCAGCGATGACAATGGGTTTAGGGCGTTGAGTGGGTTAAGCCCTATGCCGCCCATGGCGTAGTGCGATGCAAGGTCTTCACCTTGGGGCGGTGCTGGCCAGCCATCTCTTCCCGCATCTACGACGCCACCTTGGTTGACTGTGACTAGATTGTAGGGGTCGCTAGCAGCGCCGTATCCGCGTGCTACTCCCTGTGCTCCTGCTGCCCCGCCGATTCCATTCGCCGCTCCCGACCCACCGAGAAGGGGATTATAAGCATTGTACTCTTTATGCGGGATTTTGAGAGTGGCGGCCTCAAAGCCAGGACTGAAGGTGAACATGTTCTGGAACTCGCGTTCCTGCGCATATATGAGATTAAAACGCACGAAAAGTGGAAGACGGAGAGAAATGTGCATACCTGCATGTCCTCGGGGAAACCAACGACGAAAATCGTTGAAATCTCTTCGCCATTCGCAGTTGTGGTGGGGCCGTTGCCGTTCGCCATTCCAATGGAGACGGAAGTGGAAAGCCCCGGTGGTATATTCGGGTTGTTATTGACGTTATTTGCATTTGCAGGGGGAGGAACGCCGATGGAGACGCCTGCAGGGACGTGGGGCCCGTACGGCGTTTGGGATGACAGCTGGACGCCGATGCCGTTGGAAAAGGCATACGACTGGCCCTGTCCGGGCGCTGCTTGTTGCTGTTGCTGTGCGGTGGATTTAGAAGAGGCAGAATACGGATCGATGAGATAAGGGGATTTGTGGATGCCGTTAACGACGGGCTGTGGCTGTTGTTGGTGAGGTTGCTGAGGCTGCTGGTGAAGATGCTGCTGGTGAGATTGTTGCTGGTAGTCGTACGAGCCGTACTGCTGCATCACTGGGGAGGTAATCTGGCCGGAGAATGAGTCCTGAGAGGGATAGAAAGTGGTGCCCTGTTCGCGGTAAGACGACGAAGCGGCGAGGACGCTCTGATTCACCTGAAGGCGCGTGCGCGTGGTATTTGGGTATGAGGTGAATGAGTTGCGATAGTTGGGCGCTCCGGTGAATCCGTTTAGCTTTGCGGCCGCGGCGTGCGGCTGCTGCTGCCCCTGGGGGTGGTGGGGATGGTGCATGAACTCGGCGGGATATTCGTGGGGCATGTGCTGCGCCTGCGACGAGTAGAGGCCCTGGTGGACAGCGAAGAGAGGCTCGGCACCATGGAGGTGGTGGTAGGGTGGGTACTGGTCCTGCTGGTCGTCGGGTGCGGGGTGTGCGGGATGGCGGGAAAGGGCGTAGCGGGTGATGTTGGAGTCGTCGTCGCGGATGTCGTCGTCGGTGGGGACGGGCTCTGCGTCGGCCTGGGCGTCGAGGGAGGCGAGGAGGGACTTGTTGATGAAGTCCTCGTCGTTGAGGTGGGCGGGCGTTGCGGAGGGCATCAGAAAGCGGACATGCAGAGATAGTGGACGATCGAGAGGGAATGTGCCGTCGCTCCCGACAGTCACAATCACACAACATTTCTTCCACGCACGGCCCTTCTGTACACAACAACAACCACCGCACGTGAGCGGCATCCCGGCATCCTCCGTTGATTCAACAACGGGACGTCATGCAGAATACAAACAGGATCTGCTGCAAGCTAATCAAACTCGGCTCATTACTACTGCTCGTCCTCTCTCCACTCTTGGCGATCGGGCTACCGACCTTACGGAACCTCTGCTCCTCATATGTAAATAAATACCCCAGGTATGGGCTAGCACCAACTTAGGCGCCCGAATATAAACCTCCTCGATTGCAAAAAATATGATAGCCACAATGAAAACCATGTTTTCCATCAAATTGCCGCACCATGTGGCTGGCTTCCCGCTCCGCGTCATATTTTGCTGTTTAGCGCCCGTCGTAATATGTCGAGCACCGGAATAGAAGTCACAAGTGGAAGCATCTATCATATGCCGATGGTGATCCACCACTAATTCCTATATTACCCTACCTCGGACTCCCGATATACCCACTGTCCACGCTCGCCCACAACCTCCAACGTTATCCCAACACTAAACACCAAACACAGCGCAAATGCGAGCCCCATCGCCCCAATAAATCTGCGCAGCGCGCGTGCATCCGGTGCGCCCGGCGCCTCGATGTACGCTGCATATGGCACGGTCTCTGCACGCCGCAGTGGGGTCGGCCCGAACTGGTGCCCAGGTGGCACCGGAGAAGTATACGGATGGAATGCAGGCGCCTCGTGCAGCCCGCTGTACGCCCAGGGGCTGGGCGGCGCAGTGGCACCGAGCGAGGCGTAGGCTGGCGGTGGCGTATATCCCTGCGCCTCCTGTGCCTGTGGGGCGCGGAGAAGCGCGGGGTCAGCCGCTTGTCGCTGCGGCGCTGGGGCTGCCCTCACTGTCAGCGATGAAGACGAAGACGAGACAGAGCGCAGGTGCGTCGAGGGACGTTCGTTGGGGGAGGCAGAAACGTGTCCGGATGAATGCGGCTGGAGGAGAGGGGTACTGTCATGGGGTGTAGCAGGAACCATGTTGCAGTGGGAATGGGTTTTATACGCCGACAGGTCGTGAAAAGCTTGGCTTTATAATTACTTTCTGTCTCCGCAAGTAGCTACTTCGCGTTCAGGGGGAAGTGTTTCCGAGGATTATCTGTGAAATTAAACCTAACTTCGTGCTTGTTGTGCCAAAAAGTCCAATTCAGCTACCTGTAATGATTGTATTGAATTGAGTCCTATGACGACAATGAGATGACCGTGTGCTGAGCGCGCCGAATTGTTAGAATGATAGAGGCGTTGATAGATCGTTGCTGCTTCCGGAAAAGAAATTAAGGCAGTAGTATCCCTAGTATGGGCGTAGACAGGCAATATGAAGTACGGGAGACCAAATATTCCTAGGCGTCGTTTTAATTAGCTGAAGCGCGTTCGACAGAACGACGTCTGGTACGGCACGAGAATATGTTCGGAGCGGTTTCGTGGAGTCGCTGTTCCTCGTCGCTGACAGGCCCCAGGTGAGCGCTGTTCAAGTGATGACCTCAAGTCTGATGAGCTTGTAGTCCGGAAATACAACAAGTCCTGCGAGAAAGTGCGGCGAAAATTGCGGCTGTCAAGTGATCAGCAGTGTGGACTGGAGAGAAAAGCAGCGAGGTCATCATGGTGTGGTCCAGTACGAGAACAGTAACGGTGCGAATTACCCAATGGATCCCGATGATGTTCCCCAGCCTTTCCCAACGAACGAAGATAAGAGGCTATGGTGTTGCAGGCTTGAGAACGCCGTGGTCTATTTGAAACTTCCCCAAGTGTGAATACTATCGGATAATCGATGGCAGTGCAGCAGCCCGAGGGTAAACTTGTCGCGCGCCTTGTTCCCAGCGCAAAATGGGGCTGAGTTGGACGTGATGAATCTGCCGTCCGGACTTGGAAGGTTGTGGGGGTGAGAGTAGAGCGAGCGAATTGTATTGACGGACAGATATACCACACGCCTCAAGGCTTCCGTTCGGATCAGGTGCGCCAGTCAGCTCGAAGTGCAGCCCAGACAAGAAAGTTTACCAGCCCCTGAGCGAGGTCCACCTCGTAGCCGGAAGTGACACGCCCAGCGTGTCTCCCCGACAGTATAACGAGATATTTGCTTCCCGCAGAGAGTGGTGGCAGGTCTAAAGTTGGTTCTAAAGATAAAGAAAGGTCTCGAAATCTCCGGCAGTGACCGAAAAGTGGGTGACTTGAATATGTTGCCCAATGCATCTAACGGCGGCGGAGAACAAGTACAGTCCGGCTGGCATTTGTTTCATCCTCCATCCACGGAACGACATGTGGCTCGCATATGAGAGGAGCGCACATGCAGCGCAGACAACTACAGTTGTTCAATTTTAGCCCCGCACGTAGGACCTATAAATAGTTGTCATGGTTGGTACAGAATTGATACAGAATTCGAGAAGCTTAGTACATAACAGAACAGAAAGTCGAGAAAGATTGCCTTAAAACACGTAGGTTGGCCATGGCACCGAATTATATTTTTACAAGGATTTTGACGTCTGTGAAACCACACAAGCGAAAGCCCTAAATGGTCGAGATAGAGACAGAAATGTAGTTCGAATGTGAATATAGACCCAACCCAACGAAAGGTCATTTGGGAATTATGAAGATAAAGCCGTGAACTTGGTTCTCCACAGAAATGCGAGGACAGACAAGAACTGGGGAGAGGCACGGTGTGAAAAATCTACTCTAGTCAATTGCGAATTGATTGGATATAGACAAGGAGGACACCTATTTCGCAGGGATGGCATTTGCGATGAATTTTTTGACTTCTTCGAGCTCTTTGGGGACAGTGGCGTGACCCATGCCCTCGTAGACATTGTAGGAAAGACCGCCGAATACCCCAGGTCTTGCGGCAGGAATACCAACTTCGTTAATCAGGTAATCGGACGAAAATTTGGTGAACTGGAGTTTGACGAGTGGGTCAACGTTGCCAGTTCCCCAAAAGATGGGAGTGGAAGCCGCATTCTGGGAAACCATCTGGCATGACGCTGTTAGTAAGGATCAATGGGTCACAACACTGGGCAGACTAACCTCCTTAAATTTGTCTTTGAGAGGCAGCCATCCACTCAAGACCACGAGTCCGGCTAGTCTGTGTTCCCCAGTCAGGCCCGTTAATATTGACATGGTTGCGCCTTGACTGAATCCACCCAGAACGATGCGACTGGGATCGATGCCGTTTGCTTCGATTTCGTGCTTGATAAGCTCGTTTATCTTGCCAGCGGAATCACGCATGCCTGCTTCATCTTCGTCTGTGTCCAGTCCAAACGAATAGATATCAAACCTGGCACAGGATAAGAAAGACTGCCCCAAAGTAAAAGGGGCCTCCCAATTACCATGACGGCATTTCTATCCCCATGTTCGCTCTGACTGCGCGAATTGGGCTGTTAATTGGTAATGTCGAGCCATAGAAAATGAATGCATGTGGCAGTGAGAGACGATAAGGGGTGGTCAGAGAGACACCAGAAGTAAAGGGTTGTGGGAAACGAACGAGTGAGGGAGAACCCATTTTATGTGAGCAAGAGCGGGGTCAGTTCTGAACATATCGGCAACAGGTTTCCAGCCATTCCCCGTATCGCCCAATCCCTGAAAACGAGAAAAATGGCGACAAGAACAAGCAGGAAATTTGAATATCGCAGGGATCGAGGCATGATAAACCTAGGCGGACTTACATGGACGAAGATGACGGTTGCTGTATGTTTAGCGGCGGCGGGAACAGTGATGAATTTAAGAACGGGAGCGACGGCCATATTTACTGAAATATCGACCAGTGGAAACGGACTAGATATGTTGAAGAAATGCTTAGCGAAGAACGAGAAATGATATGATGGAGGTAAGTGATAGAAGGCAAAAGCGATAATGATTCCAGTTGTGATTGACCAGTGCATCTAGGAGAGTCCGGCGCGAGATATGCATAATCGATCTTCGGGCGCATCGGCATCTACCGCCGGACTAACCGAGTACGCGCCGTAGCCCCAAGTCCGTGGTCGAAGTCTACCATTTGAGCCGCTGCACTCGCCCCCAAAATCTAGCTTGACGTTGGCGACGATAATGTCAGAAACTACAGATTCTGCCCCACACGAGGCTGTGCAGCAAACAGCAGGCCTTCTCCACGAGGATAAACTAGCCACCCATCAAGGACTCCAAACGGATGGATCGTCCAGGATCGAAATCCAGGCCGGACCTCCGGTAACAGCAGATGTGCTATCATCTGAGCCTGCTTCCCAGGCGGAACAGAAACCAATGTCTAAGAACGCGCTGAAGAAGGCGGTCAAGGCAGAGCGTTTTGCCGCGATTAAACTGGAGCGACGGGCACGCGAGAAGGAGGCCAAAAGGGAGAAGAAACGCCAAAGGGCAGAGAAAAAAGCTGCCGGTGAACTGGATGAGGACGATGACGAGGACAAGAGACGGCAGGAAAAGAAGCGCAAGCTTGAATTTGGGGGCCAGGTACTCGTGGACCTTGGATTTGACGAGATGATGAACGACAAGGTAAGCAGCCCCATGTACGGTAGTTTTCTTCCTTTGTCGCCTATCATAATATTAATATGTGGATCGTGGATCTAGGAAATTGTGTCTTTGTGCTCACAGCTGGCATATACCCATAGTGCCAATCGAAATGCCTCGTTCCCTTTTTCTCTTGTCTTCACCTCGGTTAATGGACGGACTCACCAAAGGCTCGAGAGTCTTGGAGGCGCCAGCTATAAAAGATGGGCAAATACGACTTGGATGTCAGAGAGCTATGAGCACCTCTGGAAAGATTCAACCTCGGCTCACAGCGCTGAGGTCACCGTCGCAGGGGAGGTAGAGACTGCTCCGGCAAGTGCTCTTGAGCAGATGATCGCCTGTCCGACCGACCCGTCCCCAACAATCGCCCAAAATACCTTCGTCTACCTCACGGCAGACACGGAAAACGAACTGACAGAGCTCAAACCGAATGAAACCTACATCATTGGTGGTATTTGCGACCACAACCGGTATAAGGTGAGAGTAACGGTCGGTCATTTCAAAATCGGGCGCCATCCTTATCAACTTGTCCCATCGGTCATAGAACCTTTGTCTCAATAAAGCAAAAGAATCCGGCATACGAACCGCACGGCTTCCTATTGGGCGGTATCTGGCTTCCCTACCAACGCGCAAAGTCTTGACCGTCAACCAGGTCTTTGAGATCCTCGTTAAATGGGTCGAAACGAAAGACTGGGAAGAGTCGCTATACTCTGTCATTCCCAAGCGAAAATTTCACCAAGGAGGGAAGGGTAATGGGTCCGCCAACATAGATTTAAGCACGGCAGAAGGCGGTGCCGCAGAAGATGCCGCAGACGAGGAACAAGGACACATTTCTTCGTGACAGGAAATTGCAAATGAAGGCAGGGGTGAGCTCCAACTGGATCGTCATTAATTTAGCATTTACGTCTTTCCATCGCTGGAGATGAGATTCTTGATAAATTATGGTTCTTATTAGCTTTTCTCATGCATGGTCTAGATGTCCCATCTCTTGCTCAAGGGATTTAGTTTGATGGTCGGACATGTCATGTTGAATTCAATTGATTGTGAGATACCTGTTCAACGATTTTCGTAGTATTCAAATATCATCGGCGCACATTTACGCCGTCTCAAGCATCGCACAGACGTAATAAAGGTCTTTACTTCAGTGGCTTGACGTTTGTCATAGAAATTGTTGAACTCTTACTGTAAGCTTTCTTTGCTATATGACTATGTAATGATTATTATGATTCATCTGGAATGAAGAAAACGAAAGTTCAACTATGCATTCAGCCCGACATTTTAAAAAAGCTAACGGTGGCCGTGTTGCAAAAGTAAGTCTTTCAAAAATTTGGACATGATCTAGACACAATTCATCCCAGTTCGGCGGTTTCTTTACAACCGAAGGAAATATTTCCTCGTCCCGGCGGCGTTAAACAGGGGAAAGATAACGCATGATCACCGCCGGCATGCTGCACGGCTGCAACAAACCGGCGGTCCAACTAATTTAGGAAGACCTGCCGCCGAACGCATGTTTATTCTTTGACATGTGCGCAATTGAGTCGTACTTAACAAATCGTAAATGGACTTCGACTCTGGAACAAAACCATGCCAGGACCCAATGCCCAGACCAATCTTAGCCTGCGCGAGAGATTTGACCGAGCCGCCAACTGCGACGCAAAGGCGGATCTATTAGCATCCAACGTGCACGTAATTTACAACGAGGTTGATCATCGATCTATTCTCATACATAGTATGTTGGTCGCACCACTCAGCCACATGACTTCGACGGAAGAAATGATTAGAGCACTTCCTTGAGATTGACCTTTCCGGAGCCTCGTTCAAGGGGTTTGGGTTGGGTAGGCGCGGGTTTCCAGCCGATCTATGACAAATTAATATCCAGAGACAGTACAAAGCGTTTGAGATGCATACCATATATATGATCTGGAAAGTAGCCGGGACGGAACCGTCTTCTGAACCGTGTAGTTCTACACTCCCGAGCTGGATCAACTCGTGTTCGCCACCAGTGTTCATAGAACATACCTTTATAAATGGCGGAGGCAGCAGCCAAAGTATCACGATGTATTACATTTCTCCTGGTAGAAGTGAGCTATCGAGAGAAAAAAACACGACAACATTTATTAGTACCTTCCAATAACAGCATTTCCTTCGCCCATGTCTTGAAGGTCTTCCATTAATTCCCACATACTGGGATATGCTATCTTCACTTCGTCAATATCCACCGTAAGCATTGTAAAACCCGCTCGTCCGAGGAGGTTGGAAATATCGCGTGTGTCTGTGAGATTTGTGAAAAACGTGGTTTACCACGCGGCCATAATAAACTGACCTGTCATTGGTGATATATGAGGTGATATTCCACCCTCACGTTCAACTTCCGCAAGTTGCAAAGATGTTCTATAAATAAAGTGCATTAGGGCATTAATTTGTCAAGGTTGGTGAGGACATACCTCAGCTCAAACAATGTGTCACCGCCAAACATAGCACCAAGGAAGAGTCCATCCGGCCTCAAAGTTTTCTGTATTTGAATTAAGGTGCCTTATCACCGATAAGTGGGGATCAGACGGCATAGAACCAGCTGATAATCACTGACCTGGTAGGTCGTTCACCCAATGAAGGCCTAGGCACGAGACCACAGCATCCTGGGAGTCGGGCTCCACAAGTTTGAGGAGGTTTTCCTCATCTCCATGTATCCGTTCGGTCTCGACTACAAATGCGCTCGAAATTAGTATATCATATTATAGAAAAACGAGATGAAAAGGTATGATTTACCTTCGAAATCCGAGTCAGGATCGCGCTTGAGGGTGAATTCTGCCTTCACATGTCAAGTGAAGATTGTGCATTTTAAAGGTCTTATATTACCACTGGAATCTATCATTATAGACTTCTTCACTTGCTCGACCTCCAGCAATTTTGAAAAATGTCCCGGACCGCAACCCAAGTCAAGAACGGTGTCAAATTTCCTTTTGATATCCTTTGATAATTTCAGCATATGTTCTTGGTGACAGAATCAAGGCAACACACCAGAAATCGCTCCATCATCCTTTCGGCGACTTCATCTCGAAGGTAATCCACTACTCTGCTTTGAGATCCTCCATTGCGAAGAGCAGCACGATCACGTTGTATTCTTTTTGCATTCCGGTCAAAAACTTGATAAGGACCAACGGTATTCAGGCTTGGAGGTGGAGAATTGGAAGATATCGCTGCGAAAGACCGGGAATACTTTTGGAGCTGCCGCGAAATTCGAGAGCGAGCAATGTACATTTATTTTATTTCTGCGTGTGGATGAGGCCAAAGTATTGTGGAGGCCCCGATGTTGGTTGGTAGTTCAGGCGCGGCTTGCTGGCGTGTGGCAGTCCTGAGTCGCGGAAGGGCCAAGTCGCGTCCTTGTTGACAGTGCCACAGTGTGGCATGTGCTTGTGAGTCACGCGATTAATTCGCTAAAGTATGGGCACTTCAAGCACGGACCCGACAGTGGACACTCATCTTCGAACTTGTTCCTCCACGTATTAGTTTCACGCGTCATCTACATGTCAGTTGGTCGCCCAAATGGCAACGAGTTTATCTCGCCGGAAACATACGTCAACAATCAAGTCAAGATTGAACAAGCTAGAAAATTACTAGAGGACATGGAGAGGAAGAATGAAATAGGGCTGCAAAATTTCACCGAGCGAGAACGACAACAACAAGCAGCGCAGATGCATCTACTGAAACAGAAAGAGGACCTTCAAAGGAAGATACAGGAAGGATTGGAAGCACAGTCAGTCTTATATTTCGCGATGCGTCAACAAAGAGTCCTCACCCTGCCGCTTGGTTAGGCGTTTAATCGAGGAGCTCGAAAGAGGGTTTGTCCCATGTTGTCGACTTCATTGATACGGAAGCACTCAAGAGCCGCCTATAGACAGCTAGCTCCAGAAATGCCAGAGATTGCAAGTGCGAGGATTGAAGAGGTACAGGATAATATACAGGTATGTCTCTGTTCATCAGTCCTGAGAGAACAGTACAGAAATTTTGCAGTCGATGCCCTCCGCTTTACCAGAAATGCGTGTAGCGCGTTCACAGTCTTCCAATACCATGCCACAATACCAGAATCAAACCGCGGAACAACCTCAACAGTTCGTCAATCCTTCCGCGCAATTACACGCGTACTCCTCTGGCATCGCGGCTCCACTGGCAGGCCCATTGCAACATCCCCAAAACCCTCCGTCGCTCCCATATTCACCATATGGTCAGTGCTTAGTAATAAGTGTCAATAACCTTTTCATGAAAATCGTCAACATCAGATCTACATAGTTATAAAGCGACTCAGTACGCAGCTTCGTCGAATCAACAACCGTATGGCAGTCACACGATACCCAATTTCTATACGCCGGCATCAACGACTTTTCGGTACCCAACGCAGCCGTTGAGAGAAAGCGCCGGTCAAAGCGCACCCTCCCAACAGATTCCATTTACACCCATGGCGACGGGGTCGTCATCTAACGATACACGCCAGGGTCACCAACACATTGCTCTTCCAGATGAAACTGTGTACCAATCTGCAGCAGGTCAGTAATCTTGATGTGTATTCCTGCAATCAATATTCTTCGCAGCGGCTCAAACTACAACATATAGCAGGTCCTTCATTTAATGTCAACGAATATCCACGTCATGCCGACGCATCATCTTCCGTAAGCTTGTTTTATAATATTCTTACTCTGAGCTGCTCTCATCTACGCATTCAGCATGTCACAGCAGGTCGCAGTTCTTCTGGTAGAATTCACAGTACAGCGGAGAAGCCCGTAGCCCCACAACTTCCACCCCCACAACTAGTCAATTCTCGCTTCGTTGACAATTCTGGTGTCCCCTACATCGCCCTAACGGACGAACAAATTTTGGGCTTGCGAAGGCAATTTGATAACTGGCGCCAGCAAGCACCCCCAGGTACAATTGATAAATTGCACGATATGCTCTACTTGCACAAAGATAGAGAGGCAGAGCCGGTGACTTGGATATATGTTCCAGTCGTTCCTGGAGGTACCCAGTACGCTAGGACTTCTGATATTGACAAATTCTTTAACATTCTTCTTGACAATGCCCGCCAAACAAGAAGAATGCAGGCTCCGCAACCAGCTACCCAACCAACGGCTTCTGATCGCCACGTTCCTATTGCGAAATCAAATGTTACACCGACAGTGCCTATCCCAGAGCGTCGCAAGCAGAGCCGACAAAAACGGCCGTTATCGACATCTAACACAATGAGTTCTGCGAGCTCTTCAGCTGCGAAACCGACTGCACAATTACCGCCAGAGTCGTCTACTACTCCCTCAGGGCCAGCGCGTAATATACCTTTACCAAGCTTGGTTGACAAGAAACATCTTTCGCAAAACCTTTTGTTCGCCCTCGGAAAACGCTCAAGAGCGAGTACTGATACATCCGTAAACGGACCTGCCAAAAAACGGGCACTAGATGTGGCAGCGAGCAAGGATAAGACGACTCTCACATCTGGTTCTTCAAAGCCAGCTATTGAAATAGGATCGGTAAATCTCCAAGAAAAATCCGGTCTGTCTATTGCCACCTCCGCCGGTAATATATCTTCATCCCCACCATTGGCACAAGCCAAAAACGATGGCTCCCATAGTATAAGCACTCCAAGTGTAAATAATATCTCCGCGACGGCTCACCAACAATCTATAATTCCTAAGACCATCAACCTACCTCCTTCATCTACAACCGTAATATCCGCCAATGACATTCCCCAACAGAAACCCGCAAGTATTAAGACTTCCTCCACGACAAAACCAGCTGCAATAGCGGTTCCCTCCTCGAAAATGTCGGATCTACAACCCTCACCCGGGATCTCTAACGTGGCCTCTAGCCCTACGGGAGCAGATTCTGTGCAACAAAAAGCGATGAACCCATCCTCTGACACCCTACAACATCATGCTGCAGTAGAGGCTTCGGCTTCGGCTGCGGCCGGAAGTGCGAATGGTGAAGCAAAAGTAGCAAAAACAATCTCGGCCCCGTACAATCCCTATTTGCCTCTCCTTTCAATATCCGAGCCATATGGTCTGAAGGCTTCTCGGGGGAATGCATATCAGCAGCAAGGGCAATGGTCTGCAGGGTCTTTTCCTGCAGCCTCGAGTTCGTCAATATCACAGGTGGGGAGCTTTTCTTACAATGAAATCGCGACATCCCAACGTCCATTGCTGGAACCGTCGACAAGCAAAAGGAAATCAAACAAGCAGAAAGAACCTTTGTTTTTACCATCCATTTCTCCGGAACGGGGGCCCTCGCAGGTCTCAGTCAAATACAAGGCTGGAGATGATTCAAGATTTTCAAAGACCGGGAAGAAAGAAAACAAGGCTTATGTATTGGTCCCAGAGCCACCGGAATATCTTGTTCGGTATCGTCAACGTACGGCCTATGGAACAGGCCCCCAGTCTGACACAGAGGTGACCCGACAAATGATGCAGAGTTTGCGAACAGAGACCAGTTCCGTATCTACGTCAGTCGTTGGGGAGGAAGGTGTGTTTTTGATCGCTAGATAGTTGCAGATAAATCCTGGCGTTGACTATCTGTTGTAATTTTACTTGTCTCGGATGCAGATGCAGTTGATGAACTTCAGCACGAATCGGTCATTGGTGAGTTTTACCTGTGCGGCCTTCCTGGCCATTTTTGAGTATGGCTATTAGAGGAAGATAATACCGAACAGCAAGCTATAGACCTCGCGTGTTCACGATTGCAGCCGCTCACCTGCCGCTGGAATGGCTGCAATGTGGACTTGAACTCTATTAATGCATTGATCCAACATCTTGAACTACACAAACCGGTACCAAGCACAAACGATGTCCGTATATATTCTTTCTATATACAAGTATATTAAAGTGTGCTAACTTGATAAATCAGCGATTCTTTACATGTCGATGGAGTCACTGTGGCCGAAGGTGCAATTTCAACGAAAAGCACTTGGAGAAACATGCATTATTGTCGCTGAAATGCGCCTTCAAAGGTACTCAACTTGACTCTCTCAATGCTGATAGACACAGACCACTAATCAACACATTTCAAGATTGTGATGAATTTTATCGGTCTGGATCACGACTGCTTAAACACTACAATGAAAAACACGAGACGAGCGACCTCAAACCATCGGCGGAATTTTTACGACCGGAACTCAAGACTCCGCCACCAGTGCCGGGTACACTCCCAGCTTATTTGTTCGTGACAAGATTGGTAGAACCGGCGACAATCACTCCTGAACGACACGAAGTACTATGTCGATGGGTAAGTATTGGTTGTATATGATGCTGCGAGTATGCTTTGAATGGTTTACCTGGTGCCAGGTCGTCCAAAATATCGTAAACTCGGATCAGGAGAAGGTCACTCGAATGCGGCCCAGGAAAACGGCCAAGAATGCAAAACCTCGCATAGTGGCACCTGGACATGACTATGAGTTTATCGCGGCTCGCTCAACGCGGTATTCTTCATACCTATCACAGGCAGTCGACCTTCCTCTTGCAGATCTCGATTCAGCAAACATATCTAGAATGGTGGATGCAGGTCTAACACTGTGGGCCCCCGATGAAAATACCAGTGATCGTGAGCAGGACAATTTTTGGAGCCCCCCTCCAAGCCCGTCTCCCAGTGAGCCCGATGTCAAGCTGGAAATGAATGATGCTGTGAGTGTTGATGGCAATCGCCATCAGGAGGAACAAAGCACCGATGAAGATGCAGTGGAAGATATGTTGACGGGGTAATGACTACATTTATTGGATAATATATACTTGATAGATGAGGTGAATGTGCTGTATAAATCTTCACTTGAGGTAGTTTCCGGATGGGAGGTCTCTTGTTCTGTTGATAGATTTGATACCTTTGACATCAATGCTATGGACTGAAAGCAGTGGAGGATATCATTGATGCTGGAGCCTGAGAATGTGACTACTTTCGGAAGTACTACATAGTCGTTAGTCTCACTTGCACGCCTGCCGTTCTTGTTGCCCGCCCCGACAATGGTTAGCGCTGTAGACGGCGGTAAGCCTAATCACACTCGTTCCTTTGTTCCGACGCTTATGGCCCGCTAGGTCCCTCCTACATTTCATCCCACTCCGCAGATGTCATCCTCTCTGACATCCGCCCAATCAAGCTCAAGCCAGAGGCTCTTCGCGCTATCAATGTTCTTCTGGACGAATTTCTCTCCAAGATCTTAAGCACGTCCTGCTCGCTGGTCCCAGATAAGCTACGCGCCAGCTTACTCAGTCTACTCCCGACAAGTCTTGGGAAGGAGGCGTTGCTGGAGGCGGAGGTAGAACTTAGGGCTTATTGGGAGCGGACAGATTCAACAGATGAGGTGGAGGACGACGCGGGGACATTCCATCTGCAATGGGCATTTTCGGTATGCTCCAATACGCCTGTAGCTCGCTATTTTCTAATAAATGGCTCTCCAGCTACTGCGTTTGAAATGCGAGGCCTACTCGACCTTGAATGAGCAGGACGAGGACCCTAACTCAGAAAACCGCGTTAACGAGATGTTTGAGAAGGTCTACTCTCATCCTCCCAAGAGCATACTTTTAGACCCAGCCGCCTTGTATTTGACTGCGATCCTGGAGTGAGTTTTTAATTTCCAAGAGATGCTCTGAAATGAAAGTTGATCATGCTATCGCTCATTTCCAGGTCTATGTGCGAGTAAGTCCTCGGCTGTGACATAAGCCCGTATTTCTTCGCTTAATCATTAATCAATAGGCATGTTCTCTCGAATGTCGGCCGTGTCGCAGCGCGCGATAGCAGCCGCACCAGTGCCACAGTCAATGATTTATTCGTTGCCCTTTGTGAAGATGATTCTATTTACGGCCTTTTTAGGACCATGAAAGGTGCGGTCGCTTCGTTACTCGTGTCTTGTCCGCTCACTTACCTCTCGCCATCCCGTTCAGTCTATGAGCAGATAGAAATGATGTCCAAAGCGCCAAAATCACGCCGCAGCAGATCTTTCTCACGAAATGACCGACATTCCATCTCTCGCACGTCGACTCCTCAGCAAGAACAGATAGCTTTTCATTCTCCCTCTGGCTCGCGTTCACGACAATCCTCAGAAGGCCAATTGGCTCCAATGACTGCGTCGAATTCGGGCTCAAGGGCGTCATTCGAGAAGGCTAGGGCAATCCGGATGTTTGCTAACAACAAAGGGGCCCCTGATCCGGACATTCAGAGCAGCCACAATCGGTCAGAGTCGCTGAGGAGCGATAATTCAAGAGCAGTCCCCGACGACGATTTGTTCAACCCGGCAGAGGCAAGTTTTTTGAAAGCCTGGACATGTGTATCACAAGTCTGATATAATCCTTCGCAACCAGGATGCAGAAATGCTTCGAGAATTCGATGATCTGATGCGAACCACATCGACCATGAAGGTGTCTCTAACCCCGGATCGTTTAAAGACAATGGAGGTAATAGAATGATCTCTCTGCTTAGTCATCGGATGTACTCACGCTATACCAGGTGTACAAACAAGAAAAAGATCAGAGGGGTCAGGCTAGGCGTTCAGGAACACAGCTATCTTCTAAACCCGAACCGGACGTTTTTTCGTCTTCTCGCACCAACCCTCTCCCTCGCCACGTCGACGCCATCGTCGAGGACGACGAGGACGCACACAGTCCCAAGGTTCGCACACGGCAAGGCAGCGTTGCTACCCCACCCACAACATCCTTCATACCACCCGTTCCCACACGCTCTCGCTCCGTTTCTACCTCTAGTGGGATCCCTAGTCATTCTAGTCGAAAACCATCCCGCAACGCCTCTATCACGGCAGCCCCGTCAGCTTTCCCCCGAAACAACAATACGCCTGACATGATGGTTCAAAGTCGCGACTTACGCGCTCCTAGAGCGCCCGACAATAGTGGATTTGGTGGAAACGGCGGATTTCCCGCTCGCACACGCGTAAGGCAGCGTAATAGGGACTCTCTAGACATCGATGATGTGATGAACGGATCAGATGGCGAAGAAGAACAGGAACCACCTCAGCCTGTTAGGCAGCCACCACGTTCTCCCTCTACGCCCAAACGTGCTAATGGCACCGCCGCAGTTTCCGCGAAAACTCGAGAGCTCATGGACTTTTTGGCTGAAGGGCCACCTGAACCTCCTGTCTCCAACCATGGACGAGACCTCATGAATTTCCTTGCGGAGGGCCCACAAGATTTTTCGTCTAGTGCCAACGACTCGGCCAAGCCTAAAAGCGCCGGGCGCCTTCAGCGCATGATTTCAAAATTGAACTTAGGAAATGGAGAGAAAGCAAAGTCACCTGTAGAACCAGTTAGGGTCGTACAACCTATCATACAGCCTATCCCTCCGCGCCCCCCTATCATCAATCCCCAACAGTCCTACGGATCATTGTCGAGTCTGGCAAACAGACCCATTCCTCCTCGACCTGCTCCTCCTCTCTCTCCTCCGTCATCGCCTTCGCAGTCCCATGACTCATCAGATGAAAATAGACCACTCCGCAACCCCACACCCCGCAAATCGTTCCAAAACACCACTACCATAACCCGCAGTTCGCCTGTAGTGGAAAAGGTTCCATCACTCCCACCATCTCCTGTACCAGCCCCTGTAGCCGCGAGTCCTGATTTCTCAGAGAAGTCCTCTCACCGGCGACCATCCCCTCCGCAAGTCACAAGCAACGGAAACTTCAGAAACGACAAACCGCCTCCCAAAGAAATTCTTACCGATGCCCACCCTGTTGTGCCCATCCGCACCTTCTCGAATCCTCCTACCCGCAAGCCTGTTCCCAGCGTTATACCGGCATCTTCTCCTTCTATATCGGAAAATGATGTTCGCGATATGCAGCGCTTACTTGCAAGTGCAACAACGGCTGATGAATGTCGTTTGATCTTTGATATGTTCATAGCCCGAAATGGCATGTCTAAAGTTCCGAAAGCTCAAATTGTACCCTATCCATCACCGACGCCCTCGGTTGTAAGACACACAGCCAGCACAGGTGTGGACACTGTCCTGGAGAGCTCACTTGTGGAACTCCTTCTCGGCGGTTTGGCTTCTGTGGATATTGAGACTGCTGAACGGCAGCCGACCCCTCACTCCGTTGACGGGTTGCCGCAAGAGTCAGGACACGGCCACACTCAAAACATAACCCTACCCGAAATGGCCGCTAGCGTTCCTTACCCCGCAGCACCTGTTGAAGTTTAACCCTCGTTTTCAGGATACCCTATACCACTTCGAACTTCACCCAATTCGAATTTATTCCTATTATATGCATATAACAGGTGCACCTCTTCTGATTAGTGGCAAGATGGCTACCTCACTCTCGTTGTAATTTTCTGCCTGGATTGTACTTAGTGATTATAATAGTGTTGCAAGAATCGGATCCACAAATTGAATTGAATGTTTCAGCATTGAAATCTTTAGACATCATATGCTGGTGTGATGGGGATCATGAGATGAAGTGTGTTGAAGTGTGTACCTAATATTAAAACATTACATACATAGAAGTAGAGAAGATCATCTAACTTCCAGAGATACAGCAATCCCCATTGAAGCTAGCTCTGCGCAAAGATATCTGAAAACATATGGTACAGCGACAACATCAAGTTCGCCGCCTTTTGAGGCTCTTTTGAGCACATTTTGTGAAGATATGGCCACCATGACATCGGCCTGTGAACGCTGCGGTTGCTGACCTGTTGCCATAGCTTGCCGTTCCAGCTCCTCTTGGTGTTCTGAAGCTGCCCTACAGACACGACAATACTCTCCGCCAGGTCCTGTGGGTTTCAACGACCCAGTGTTTCCCACAACCATCTCACCCAGACTCACATCTTCGTAACCAAGTGAGATGAGGCTTCCGCATGTTCTGCACACCCACGCCGTCGAATAGTCTGAACAGTTCATCAACCTGTCCTGCAGCAAGAAGGATGTACCATGCGCAATCAAGGCATCGCGTTCCATTTCGCCGAAACGTATACCTCCTGCGCGCTTACGACCCTATAAGGAGAGATAAGGCGTTGGCATTGGAAATTACTCAGGATTGACTTGCCTTCACAGGTTGCCGCGTTACTGGATCGACAGGACCAGTGGTACGGACCTGGAACTTGTCTAATACCATGTGACGCAGGCGCTGATAATAGACGACACCGAGGTAGATATCTGCCGCGAATTCTTGCCCCGTTATACCCGAATACATTGGCTCGTTCCCGTAATAGTTGTAGCCAGCTGCGACAAGTTGTTCACCGAAATAGTTGATCGCCGTGTCTTCCTCCGAGAATCTGAATATCGTCGATGAGATAGACGTTAACTAGCACGGAAAAAAATTACTCACTTGAAAGGTGTAGCATCCTGTGCAAGCCCATGCATGGAACCCGCTTTGCCCGCCATACTCTCGACCAACATGCCAATGGTCATTCGACTTGGAAAGGCGTGAGGGTTTATGATAACGTCTGGTTGCATCCCGCTTTCGCTGAACGGCATGTCAATTGCAGGCCATTTTTGAGAACACACTCCCTTTTGTCCATGGCGCGATGAGAATTTGTCGCCGATGACAGGTGCTCGAGTGATGCGTAACGTCAAATGGATTTTTTGCAGTTCGCTGTCCCCAGCATCGCTTCCTATTCCAGAGATTGTTTTAGTAAAAAAAACAGTAGAAGAACATCAAGATGACCTTACCAAGGAGTCGCACTTGGTCAACATATGCCATCTCATCGCCCTTATACTTCACAAATTTTGTGCGTCCGGTAGTATCGTCGACATACGCAGCCATGATATCACCAGCGCTGAGGCGCACCCCGATGAAAGGCAGGCCGTCGACATCGATGGTTTCAAAACATGAATGCATCTTCTCTTCAGTGTTCGGAATGTCTCTTCCGACCCCGAAGTGCAAGGAAGGTGTAGAACTTTTAGAAGCACCCCGCATGTCTTTGAGATCGACCGTCGTCGATTTGTATACTGTTCCATATGCGAATCCTCGTTCGTGTGCTGATTTGTTTAAAATCATGGCGTCTTCCATGTCATACCCAGTATACGAGATGACGGCAACAATAGCGTTGGTGCCATTGGGGAAAGAATCCATGGCGTAGGTATTGTGTAATGCTGGTCGGACAACTGGAGATTGGCCTGTTTGAAGACGATAGAGCTTGTTATCTGTGCGGTGTTGAAGGGCTGTTGAAGGTGTGCCCATGGTTTGTTTACCCATCTATTTCCGAGTCAGAATTGTGGGTAGGTATGATTGTACGAGGGGCATACCTGACACTGATAAATATTGCGAGGAGACTATTGATAGATTAGTGCGAGCATCCGTTATTTCGTCGTGAATAGATTAATTACCTGGTTGAAATCAGAAAAGGGGGTAAGGTTGGCCAAGATGGATAAAAAGTTGGTTGGATCGTGTTCGACGTGGCTCGAATTTGATTCAATTTCTTCGGGGGTGCAAGCAATATCCATATATACCTGTTCGAAAGGACCTACTTGATCATCGCAGTTGTTTGCGAGGTATTTCACAGGTCGCATCATCCGAGCCTTTGTTGAAAACAGATACAGTCCAGGGTATTGTCCGCCATGAGACTCCGGCACAAGCCCTATTTCTAAGTCCAAGGGGATGTCCATCTTTCCTTCTGTTTTGCATATACGAAGGTAGGTAGCAAGATCAGAGGCGACTCTCGGACTGGCCCAACCAATAATACGACCGTCCAGTTGGACGCAGACATTTTTGCGTCCGTCCACCGACGGCACGAACGGCTGGGTCATCCCATGAGCGGCAAGGAGAACAGGAATATGGGCCACTGATAGTGGACTGGTGACGATACGACAAGTTCGAGACAGATGATTTAGAAGACCACAAGGTGAACCATCGGGTGTATGCACGGGGCACAAGAATCCTGCAGAATAAAAATGTCAACGAGAGAATATCCTGCAATTTGCACGGCTTCTCACCCCAGGCCTCTGGAAGCAACTTTCGGACAGTGGTCGTTTTCAGCTCAGCAAAGAAAGCGCCACGATGTATACATCGGAAATGACTGATATATCGTTGCCAGTTGAGCTTCTCGGCAATGATAGTGAAACCAGAGGCTTGTTGCAAATCCAGACCGGTCGGAGAGACTAAATTGCCAGTCGCCAAGAAGTTTGCCAGCTTTGCGCCGATATCAAAGTTGACCTTAGACAAAACCTTGGTAAAGTAACGTTCTGAAATTTGAAATTGTTTATCAGGTTTGGAGGCGAATGAAGATTCTTACTATCGTTGAAATCGACCGCAACGCCATTTCGAACATCCGCTGAGATGGCACCCCGGATGTTGTTCAAAATCTCTTCCATCCTTTCCTTGATGATCATACCATATAGGCTACCAGGAAGCAGGACCTCTTGATGTTGAGGTGAATCGGGATTATCAGCACAATTCGCTCCCGAGACGGTAGAGTAGAGTTTGCGAAGCATGAACCTAGATAGCGTTAAATCCCAACGAGCTGCGCACCCTGATTTTGAAAACTTACAGCAGCATCCTGAATTTATCCCGAGCTGATTCCACATGTACGAGGACCAACTTGTTCAGTAGCCAAGCTCCTTGGGCGGCGTTGCTCCAATCTTCTGGCAGATTAAGAATAACGCGGAATTTGTCGCCTAGGTACTCAAGACATTGTTGACCAGTATGCATCGTGAACATTTTGAAACTCCTCAGCAACAATTCAACGCGATCAGACAAGAAAGTATTTTCGTAGTCGTGCATCATAATCCCTTCGAAGATCTCTTTGTCGGAGGCACCGACAAGGGCCTTCAAAACAAGCATGATAGGGATAACGTATTCTTGCTTCCGCCATGTAAAACGAAGCATTGCGCTACCATTCTGGAGGTAATGGAGGGTATTGGTGACACTTGTTTGATCTGGTCGTACGCATCGAATCTGGACTGCGTATGGGGTATATGACGGTCCACGGTTTGAGAATGAAGGACGAATTAACGCAATGACATGGTTGCGTCGTGGTAGAATGAGATAGCGGATTAAACGCTCGTTTCCGTTAATAACAAAATAGCCACCGAATTCTTCAGGTTCTTCATGATGACGGACAAGATCTGCGGAGGACATAGAACGTAAATTGCATCTCACAGACTATAATAGAGCAATGAGCCATTGGAAAGGATAAAATATTATATTTACATACCCGAACCATGATTGGTACGAGACCACAGTCCTTCATCATGTCATGTTGTTGGCCTGAGATATCTGTCCAGCATATTTTGATCGTCATCCGACCGCGATATGAAGTTAACCTTTCACGGGCCTGTCAGATGTTATTAGGACGATACAATGACCAGAGAAATATGGAGACTCCGCCGCTCCATAAATATTGGCTTACCTCTGCAGGATAAACTTTGCGTTCGATTGCGGTTCTGTCTTTGTCGGGAACCATAGGTCTGGCAATAGTGGCTTGATCTATCCACACTAATTGAGGTATCAGCGTTGAGGCGATAGACTCTACGGCAATACTTACCTCTCATTCGATTGCCCCACCCTTGTGGCCCACTTTCAGAGTCGGCCCGTCCATTTCCATCAAACACAACGCGTTCACCAATATCCTGCAAAGCGAGGCTCAATAACCCTCGACCATCTCCGTCTCCCGCAGGTAGCCCCGAGTCGTCGAATAAGGCATTAAAAGATTCGATATGCGGCGTAACGAACTCGTTCAAGATATTGTAGGTCGACCCGTCCTTGGGGGGGTTTCTGAACGATTGTTCGCGTTCAATCGTGTTGAACGACGTCGGAGGCTTGCTTCTCCGTGACCCGTCCGGCATGTTAGTATCTGTAGGAGGACCTGGATCGACTGGAGTCGAAAACTCGCTAAGTCGGAGTGCGGACCCTAATTAAGATCCAAAAAATTATGCACGTGCGCGGGGCCAATGACTGGAGTCGGTAGCGTGAGAAGGTTAAGCGGCGGAGTCCTAAATGACTTGGCTGAATTTGTGGCGGCTCAAAGCGATTTCATCGTTGTGCTGGACAGCGATAACGCCATCTTCTCGTCCTCAGCCGTCCTGACTCACAATGTTTGGTTCATCGTGGGCAAATCCCCAGCAAAATCAGCAGCAGCAACCCAGTGCGTTTGGACAGCCATCTGCCTTTGGCGGTGCCGCCAACAATGGTGTGTATTCCGTTTTGACTCAGGAAACGCGTTATTAAAGAGTCTCAAGCTTTTGGGTCAACTGGTGCTTTTGGACAACCCCAACAACCGAACCAGCAGCAGCCTGGCCAGGCGCAGGTGAATCCAATGTTTGGCGGCCTCGCTACTCCTGCTACCAACACGAATACTGGAGGTTTCGGTGCGATGCCCTTGTATTTTTCCTTTGTGCTGACAACTAACTCCTTGAATAGGTGCTTTCAATAACGCCAATACCAGTAACACGGGGAGCGCGTTTGGTGCAAAGCCCGCAGGTGGCTTCGGCGCGTTCGGTGGAACGACTGGGACAGGCGCGTTTGGTGGTGGGGGGGCATCTGCGTTTGGGCAGCCTGCCAATGCAACTCCCGCGACGACCTCTGTATTCGGGCAACCTGCGGCTCCAGCTGCTACTAGTGCGTTTGGCTCAACGAATTCTTTGTTTAGCGGGAACAAGGCATTCGCACCTACAACTGGTGAGTGTTGCTATTCATACCATTCGATCTGTAGTTCACTATAATTGTATAGGTGCCACAGGATCCAGTAGTACCCCGGTCGTAAGTACTGGGACCTCTAATCCTCAATACCAGCCCACTGCCGAGAAAGATGGTGCCATGACTTTGCAGTTCCAATCAATCTCCTGTATGCCACAGTATGTTGGTTATTCATTCGAGGTCAGCATTAGTAATCGTGCCCAAGTAAATGTCTCTAATCCGCATTATCTAGGAATTACGAGCGCAAGATTATGCCCAGGGTCGCAAAACAGCCTCAGCCGCCACTGGGGCATTCGGGCAGACCGCTTTTGGTGCTGCGCAACCCGCTGCCACGACAAACCTTTTCGGCCAGCCAGCTCAACAACCGACCACTAGTATATTCGGCGGTGGAACTAATACTACTACGCCCTCGGCTTTTGGTGCTTTTGGTGCTCAGAATACTACTCAGCCTGCCGCTCCAGCTACGACCTCCTTGTTCGGCGGAACGGGAGCCTTTGGCCAAACACAACCACAGCAAACGAGCGCTTTTGGAGGGGGAACGGGTGCATTTGGGCAGACGCAGCAGCAACAACCCCAACAGCAGACTAGCATATTCGGCGGTGGTGGCGGAGCATTTGGCAGCACAGCCAATAAGCCTTCACCCTTTGGCGCAGGTAAGTCATTGAATCCCTTTTGTTGGCATCTTCTTGACCGAGTCTTTAGCTCCAGCAACAAACGCATTTGGTGCACCGGCCGCAACCACTACAGCCTTTGGCGCACAAACTCAGCAACCTGCCCAGGGGACGGGCCTATTTGGCGCTGCTCAACCTGCCAATACTCAATCTGCTTTCGGTGCCTTCGGTAAGCTTTCAATATGGATGTCATCCTACAAAATTTTCTGAACTCACTTCTATACATGTAGGAAATACCGCTGCCAAACCTTCTATTTTCGGGACTACAACCGCTACTCAAACTAACCCATCGCCTTTTGGTACTTTTGGGGCTACAAATCAGCAGCAGCAGCAGCAGCAACCAGTACAACAACCTTCGCTGTTTGGAGGCAGCAATTTGTTCGGTGGCGCGCAGCAACAGCAGCAACCACAACAAGGAGCGCAACCTTCTCGTACGTTTTGACACTTTCGCTGAAAGATTCACTCAATGATCGGGACTTAGTTTTTGGTGGTGGCACAACAACAACACCATCTCTATTCGGGAACAATCCTCCAAATACCGGCGCAAGCCTTTTCGGTATTCCTCAACAACAAAACACTCAGCAGCAGCAAGGTCAACAGCAACAACCGCAGCAGCAAACCAGTACATTTGGAAACCTTTTCGGCGGCAAACCTGCGCAACCGACGACGACGAGCCTCTTTGGAAACTTGGGACAATCTCAGGCCAACCCGGCACAACCACAGCAAAATTCACTCTTTGGAAACTCGTTTAACCAACCAGCAAATTCGAATTCACTCTTTGGCGGAAATAAGCCAGCTGCACCTCAACTTGGCAATTCGATGTCTGGCCAGAATATGTCTGGCAGTCTTTTCGGCAATTCTATGGGTGCATCAGCTATGATTCAGGGACCACTGACGGCGTCCATCAACCAGCCAATCGCCGAAAATCTGCCCATCTTTTCGATGCTCCCACCTGGGCCCCGCATCGTAGACCTGGATTTGAATGCCTCCAAGAAAAAACCTGGATTCTTCCTCGATATGCCCACGCGCTCCCCCATTCCTCGGGTGCAAGTTGGATTCACGCCCGCAAACTCAAAGTTGCGAGGCTTTGGGACTATGTCTCCTTTTGCATCGTCCCAGAATGGTGGTAATGGCTCAGTGTCATTCACGAATGGCAAACCTAACGCACTGTCATTGAGCAAGGCGGATGGCATGTCCTCGTCTGTGGGACCGGATTTCCTGGGCCGCAGCGGAAGCCCAGCTCTCGGAAGTGGAGGACGCCAAAGTGTCAAGAAGGTCATCCTCGAGAAGAAGATTGAACCCACAGAGCTCTTCGTGAAAACGGGCAGTCCTGGAGCGTCGCGCACGGGAAAAGTCACATTCAGCCCTGCACTGAGCGTCGCGTCGAGGGAAAAGGACGCAGCCCTGGCCGCTGCGCTACAGCCGCAAGACTCACCTACATCTGCCTCGCGTACGCAGCCGCAGCGCAAGCCGAGCTCGTCCTCGGGCAAGGGCCCTGAACAAAATGCAGAGGAGCCCAAGAAGTCAACAGAGCTGGAGGATGGCGATTACTGGATGGAGCCGAGCTTGACCTTGACTAAAAAGAACTGTGGCCATGATCAGCTCCTTGCATTCCAGGGACTTGTGGTGGGCCGGAAAGGATATGGCAAGATTCAATTCCTGGAGCCGGTGGATCTTACGGGAGTGCCGAAATTGAACGCGCTCCTCGGAGAGGTGGTCAGGTTCGACGACAAGGAGTGCAGTGTCTACCCAGACTGCGACGATGCAGATAAACCGGCGCCGTCGTCAGGACTTAATGTCAAGGCTAAAATCAGCCTGGAGCGGTGCTGGGCTGTGGACAAGGCCACGCGCGAGCCTATCAAGGACGCAAGCCATCCTAGCGCCGTCAAGCACCTGAAGCGATTAAAGAACATGAAGGACACGCATTTCGAAGACTTTGACATCAAGACTGGGACATGGACTTTTGTCGTGGACCACTTCTGATCTGTTGTCGTCTTCCTTTCTGCGCTGGATGAAGCTTTGGAGTCTGATACATGAGGGATCTGCAGGTCATCTGCCGTGGATGGGATTTTTTCTTTCCTTTTCCTTTTTCTTTTTCTTTGTTTCTTTGTCATTTCAGTTCTCTGTTTTGCTTTTGATAGTGTATCCCGCCAAATTGCGCAATCCGACTACATACTCCACACTCCCCGTTGAATCTCCGTTCTCCGTGCTTCACCATACCCTTCGTGGGCGAATATAAATACCTAGTAGCCATAGCGTAGCATAAATGTGTGCAGTCGGAATCACAATCGCACGTAACAGTTCCATGAATACACTTTTCGTTGCTTGCCGGAGCAGATCATGCACCTGCTGAGGGAGCAATCAGGAGCAAGCCGTAGCGGGATGAAACGGAAAGTCTGGGTGACGCCGTGACGGAGCAGGTCGGGGCCACTGACCATTCCGGATCCACGGAAGAGGCGCTGCCGAGCGAGCCGAACCGCAATTCCGAATGGTCATGGATTCGTGCAGGTCTGGAACACCGCCGGCCCCCTGCTTATAAGCAAGACACTTCTCCCTGGTCCCCTCCTCATCAACCACATCCATATTCCCCCTCACCGCTACCCACCAGCCTACATTCGTACAGCATGAAGTTCGCCAACGAAAAGCAAATGCAGGAGCACTCTGCAGCGTCCCGCAGAGGAGCCATCGAAGGTGCTCTCGGGGGCGGCGCTGTGGCTCTGGCTGGCTCGTTCTGGGCCCACAAACGGTTCCCGGCATATCACCGTCTCCCGCTCTCCCTGAAGGCACTAGGTGTCATCATCGTCCTTGCTCCCTGTCTGTCTATCCAGGCTGAGCGCCGTGGACTGCAGTACGAGCGGTCACAATGGTAAGTGGTGTCTTTGAATACTCATCCACTCGCATGTCTGACGCACCTTTGGCAGGGAGGGTGAAGGTGTGCGGGTGCTCGACCACAAGGAGCTCGAAGCTATGAAAAAGTGGGACAGTCTATCGTTCAGCGATAAGGTCGGCGACTGGGCCTTCCGCCACGAATACAGCATTATAATGGGCAGTTGGGCGGGCAGTCTGGCTCTCGCCGGCGCCATTATTTCTCGTCAAAAGTGAGTTGTTGATGGATTTCTGATCCCGAATATATGCTTATGTCCTTTACCAGATACCAAACCCACGCACAAAAGGTCGTCCAAGCCCGTATGTGGGCTCAGGGCTTGACTATTGGGTTGATCATCGCCGCTGGTGCCCTTACCCAAGGCCGGCGTATTGCCATCGCTAAGGAGGGCAACCAGGACCACTCGTGGAGGGACCTCATAGAACAACAAGAACGCGATCGCAAAGAAGCGATTGCCGCTGCCGCTGCCTCTGCCCATTAGAGTCTAGATAACCAGCATCACTATCTATTTCATGCACTGTTAGGGACACTTCAAAGCATCCCATATAATGTAGTCTAATTTCTGGAATGTATAATACTACTTCATGTGTACTTTAGGACTCTTGTGCTGCAGCCATTGTACACTTAGACGCACAAAATTCATCTTGGTGTTACAGAAATTGATTAACGGAAACTATGGTATGGATACAGTGGGTACAATGCAAGGTGTATGAGATGAAGCCGTATGTCATCATGTGTGGATATCGTGATATGGCTCTTCAAGAGACATGGATGTGTCGTGAGTGCGACGTAAGAAATAGGGTATGTGGGTATGTGGGCTCCGAAAGGCCTGGTAAAATAGATAGGTTGTGAGCTCAGCCATGACAGACGAGAAGGAAAGCGAGAGGTGCATGATATCATCAGAGGGACGTGAAAGTGCGAAGTTCTAAATATAGACGCCGACTCCAGCGACCACGGGAGACCCTGGGCTGTAAGTGCGGGCTTGGATCTTCTTCGATGCGCGCGGTGTCGGCTGTGTGTATGCGACGGGGATCGGACCCTCCCCGTGCAGAGTGGCGATAGTGACGGGATGCGAGATTAGGATTTCTTCCGGGAACTTTTTCAGTGTCGGGCTGCCACTCTCAGTACTGCTGCCCTTGAGCTGCAATTGGAACACCGGCGTCGCGAACGGGAGGAGCTCGACGGCGTACTACAATAAAATAATAATAACGCCATTAGAGGGCGGAGTGTGCGCAAGGCAAAACACGCTTACCGAGACCTTGAACAGCGCGAAGTCGCACGTCGGCTGCAGGTCCTTGTCCAGATGGATCTCGCCCTCGAGCTCGCGGCGGCGCGCGCTCGGTGCGCCGCCCGTCGCCGCGTTGACCCACCACACCGCCGCCTCGACCTCGGACGAGATCTCGACGATGCTGCCCGCCTTGTCCGGCCCCGCGCCAGCCGCGCGCGGCTGCGTGGGCACCGCGGCGTCGTCGTAGTACTGCACGCGTCGGATGAGGCGCACGGCGAGCCCTTTGGGCGCGGCGAGGACGTCGAGGCCCTGCGTGTCGCTGCTCTCGAGCGCGAGGTGGCACGGGATGATCGTGCCGCGTGTGTATGTCAGCTGTTTGTTAGATGGGTACAGGCGGTCAGTGTGGGGCTTGGACGGTGCTTCGCAATAACGTACAGGGTTGGCGAGGGAGAGCTGTGTGGGGAGATAAAGTCAGCTGAGGTGGGGCGTAAAGGGGCGTGAGGCTTACTGTGCAGTGCAGCTTGATGCTGCGCTCCCTGAAGATGGTACCGCGGACGGTCACAGACGGGAGAGCGTGCCAGCCCTCGGGGTCAACGTCTGGGCCAGCCATGCCCATGTTCTCGGCGTACGCGAGCTGACGCAGACTGGACGAAGGCGCGGGGGTAACTTCGGGCAGGTATATCACAGGCGCATGCAGCCTGCAAAATCAATCAAAAGAAATCAGCCATCGCGCTCTCCACTCTCGCGGAAAACAGACCGCAAACGTACTTAGAGTCCGAGCGCAAGATTCCATGAGACATGCGCAGCACGAGCTCGTACTGCACGCTCCCGCGGACGTGCTTCTCCGTGAACGACTGCGGCGTCGGCGACGCAGCGCCCGCTCCACCCGCGGGCACCTCCTGAGGGAAGGGAAAGGAGAACGGCCACGAATAGCTCCCCGCGAGCTTGCCGTCGAACTTCTTCGGGCGCGCGGCGGCGCCGGTGGCAGCGCCCACGGGCGCGAGCAGCATCGTGCGCGGGTCGCCATACGCGCGCGTCCACGCCGCGATCGGGTGCTCGAGGAAAGTGTGCGAGCCGCCGTCGTACGCGCTCGTGATGATCCGTCCGCGTAGCTGTAATGCAACACACGCCAGTATAAGTAAAAATGCACACTGCAGACAAACAATAGGCAGCGCGGCGCGCACGCACCGACAAGCTGATCGCGTTGATGTTCGTCGGTTGCTCGAGATTGAGGTCAAGCGATCCCTGTACGAGGTCCGCGCCGCTGAACTTGGGCACGCGCAGCGACGACGCGGTCGCTGCGCCCGCCGCCACGGAGGCACCGGAAGGCGACGCAGACGCGCGGCTGTACACGCGCAGTGTCGCGTACGGCGCGGACTTTGCGCCGCCGTGGCGCAGGTGATACTCGTGCAGCTGCGGGCTCGCGGCGCCTCCCCCGCGCGGGGATCCCGGTGCCCGCGTGCGGTGTCGCCGCTCGCGCTCCCCGCGGGGGCGATCAAACACGCTTGAGTAGCGCGGTGGGCGGCGCTCGGCGCGCAGCGATGCGCTATCGAGCGATGTGGAGGTTTCGAGTGGGGGCGCATCGTACGTCGGGCGCGGGGACGCAGATGGGGTGGACGCGGCCGAGGCGGCGTCGATTACGGAGTAGCGCGGTGGGCGCAGGGTCATTTCTACGCTGCTGCGGCTTCGCCTGTGCGCGCGCGGAGCGGGGGCGGCAATAATTAAGGACATAATAGCAGGTGGTGGGTTTGGTATAGGGCGTTAAGACAGGTACACAGCGATAGAGCACAGCAGAGCGACAGCAAAATGAGAGTGGGCGCAGACAGAAAATGGGTATCCGGGAAGAAATGCGGGGTAGCACAGAGAAGAACGGAAAGAAGGAAATGGCTTGTCGCCTGGCGGCACTTCGCCTTATGACGGGAGAGGCCCTCATGCTGCGTATCTGCTTGCTCATTGTTGTACTAGGCGCCCGTTTAGGCAGGCGCACCAAATCCGGAAGGCTGCTATTGTTGTGGCATCACTTCGCCTCCACCGCGTCATGTCGCACTGTCAGCACAGGACAATCAACGATACGGCCCGAGCACCCACGGTGTCATTAACACAATTACCTCGCTGCTTCGCTCCAAGGAAATGTATCCATGGGGCATAAGAAGCATTCACTGGCCAGGAGTGATAGACTTCTTCTATCGCACAACCTTGCTTACGCAGAATACGAGTGGAATCAAGTCAGGCCAGGGTATACAACAGACAAGCAGGGAATGATATCAGAGACAAAAAACTCGGCCATCCAAATTTAGGCACACTGGCGCCTTATTGGGAATTCACGCTAGCCCCATGCTCTCCATGCGCAGGCTGAGACTCATATTCTCAAGCGCAGTGTCGATAAGGTCCTGTGCTAGCGATAGGTTGGCGATGCGGGCGCGTATGACGGGGAGGCAGGACGCGAAGACATTGCTGACTTGTGAATGAGCCTCTGAGGCGTCGCCACTAGTGGGTTTCGTGGTGTCATCTGAAGGTAGGCTCTCTGTCAATTTGATAATTGAATCCTGAAGACTCGTGGCTTCGTTTCGTAATTCCTCTATTGTCTCATCAGTGGCATTCATTTTCGAGTGCAAAGGCACTTACCTAGGGTGTGCAGCATGGCATTATAAGGTTTGAGCGGTTCTTCGTCTTCTGGATTAGGCTCGCTATGCATCGCAAGTTTCAGAGCTTCCGTTTCTATCTGCGCGCAGGAGTCTCCGTGTGAATGAAAGAGTTTCATTATTTCTGGTGCGTCTTTTGCAAACTGGATATGACGTGGGAAACGAAGGTGTTGTCAGTCATTCATTCATTTTCATCGGATATATGCGTCATGAATGGAGATTGTGAACTGATGGAGCAGTGTTCTCGATATAAAGCAGGTAGAACATCGACTCACAGCACCCGATCCCAATTCTTCGAAAAAGTCCAATGCACGTTCAGCTTCAAGGCGGTCACGCTGCTCAGAAAGCTCTGATTCTTCTTGGCTGATCTCTTTCTCCCGAGTTTCGAGATCTTTCTACGTAAGTACGAATTAGACAAAGGTTGCAGGCAACCACGAAGATCTTACCAGAGCGGTAGCCTCCGCAGTTTTGAAGCACGCGTCGAGTGTGGACGACATGTATGTCCATGGATATACCTGCGCAGCAACTTGAAGCGGATCTGACGTGAGTGCAGGCTGCTCTGCCGCGACGGGCGCAGGAGCAGGCTGAGATGATGTCTTTGATTCTGTCAGTAGATGTATTTTTGCAGTGCGATGGACGTACAGATTGGACTGGCTTCGGCGTCCACGTCGTATTGAGGGTGACGGTGGTCGAGCTCAGCTTGGTGACCTTGAAGCCGCCCGACTCCGAGCCCCTGGACGACGCGCGACTGCTGCTCGGGCCCGCGCTCGTCGCCTTCGCCGCCGATGAGGTGGATCTTGCGGCAGATGACTTAGAGGATGCTGCGCTTGGCGTCCTTGACGGCTTGCTGCTTGTGCTCGCGGCGGCCGTTTTCACTTTCTGCGATGCGGCCGAGGCATTGAGGGGCTTGGAGGCGACTGTTCGGCCTGCAATAAACAGGTGAGAGGTGGTGCATGGGCACGAGAAGCGCAGGCTGTACCGCGGGCGGCTGCATTCTGCGGGGGATTGGGGGGCATGGATGTTGATCGCTGGGGTGCGAGAGGCTCGTGAAAAGGCGCACGAGTGGTTGGGGAGAACGGCGCGGATTCAAACTCCGGCAGGAGGTGGAAATTGTGCTGATGGCGTTCGCCCATCTGTCCACCTTCCCGCAGGCAGCGTCTGGCGCAGTCGCATATATACGCTTGCCTGACAGCCTGCTGGCCCAGCAGCCATGTCCTTCCTCGTCTCCCTCATAAGGCCGCTTGCCTACGTCTCTCTCCCAGTCATTCTCGTGCGCCAGGTCGCCGTCTCCTCTACTATCGGCCGCTACTATGCTCGTGTCATATTCTACGTCGGCACTCTCTTCACCGTCGCCTGCGGCAGCGTCTTCATTGCTGCCGGCCTGACACTCGTCGGCCGGTCCACGGACACGAATTACTTCGTCGCCCGCATATTCTACACAATCATCTCACGCGGACTGGACCTACATATCAAGATCGAGGGCGAGGAGCATCTGCAGACGACGCCGACGGTGCTCATGGTCAACCACCAGAGCATACTCGACATCCTCGTAATCGGCAGGTACGTGTCTTGCTATCGTATCCATGGTAGTTCTGACATAGCGCCGCAGGCTAATGCCCAAAAAGACCGCGATCATGTCCAAGAAATCCCTGCAATACACACCGCTCGGCCCTTTCATGACGCTCTCAGGGACGATCTTCATCGACCGCGGCAACAGCGCGCGTGCGTTCCGCTCGATCGACGCCGCGGGAGAGAAGATGAAGGCTGAGAACACGTCGCTGTGGATATTCCCTGAAGGCACACGGAATCTCAGCCCCGCGCCCGACATGTTGCCGCTCAAGAAGGGCGGCTTTCACCTCGCGCTTAACGCCGGTATCCCCATCACCCCCATCGTCGCCGAGAACTACTGGCACCTGTACCACAAGGGCGTGTTTGGCGCAGGCACGTTCACCGTGCGAGGTGAGTGCGTACGTAGCTTATATATTATAGATCTAATCGCGCTGGACTGTAGTGCTCCCCCCTGTATCGACGAAGGAATTTACGGTTGCTGACATTGGCCTCCTCTCGAACCGCGTGCATGAGCAGATGGTCGCCGCGCTATGTGAAATCTCGCCTCACGCCACCGCGAAAGCTGCCTCGCACCACGAGACGCCAAAACCTGCGCCACAAGAAGCTGCTGCGCCGGTCCCCGCGCCATCACTACCGTTGGATGCAAAAACCAACAGCAGTACAAACTCGTCGCGCGCGTCGTCGTCCGAGCGGAGAAAGATGAGCTCGAGCGAAGCTGGAACGGAGACAGAGGAGGATGAGGGCATGATTCTGGTGGGGCGGCCGACATAACACGGCGCGCGCGCTGTATGCAAATTAGACGGTAACTCTGCGAGGATGCACTCACTCTATTTAGAGCGCCAGGGCCGTTACGATACACCATATAATAATTGATCTATGCTGGAGCTTATCCTGGCCAAGTCTTCCATCCAAGGTTCTAGCGTTCGGATTCCGCAGTGCCAGCGCAGTGGTGCTCTTGGAAATGTCGTTCTAGAACAGCTTCTCCATTGGTGATGAAAGATGCGACGTGCAAGAAGTTGCGGTATGTGAGTTTACATGCCATCCAACCCCATCGGAGAGAATGTTACGGTATGATTGTGGAGGCGTGATATTTCAAATCGCCCCATGATGCTGTATCTGACTCGGATCCATTGCGCTCTAATAGCATCCTGTTAGCACCCTGATTTACAGCGAAGGCAGTCCGCCCGGAAACATACCACAAAGCTGACAGGACTGGGAACGGCGTCGGAGCTTCGTGTCAAACCTGGCGAAAATGCCTCCCAGGACTCGTATGACGCGCAATAGATTCGGCGCCTTCGACATCCAGCGCATGCGCAAGAGATTAGAATTTATCAGTGAGAGGTCCGCCGCAGACATACCAATCGCCCAACGCACATGCGCGCGGGGAGCGTACGATGTCTCAGTATACCTCCGGTATTGCTGCATCTGGCAGTGGCCGGAAGCGGAAGCGGGACCCGCGCTGTCTGAGGGCGACTCCAACAAACGTTCGCCTCGTTCCTCCAAGCTCGCCCGCGGATGCTGATGCACGCACGCGGGAATTCTTCGCGATCAGTGCATCGCGGGCCCTCCACAGGTGGCGTGCGTCTGTGCGCGCTGGGAGAAGTTAACCTGTACGTTCATAGATGCACGGATTTGGCTGGGAAAGAGGACGTAGTAGTCGGCTCGGAGCATCGTCGCTCGTACTCAGCGTACTTACCCACACGCCAGGCCGCGCACAGGGGTGGGACAGCATAATTAAGGTGGGGATAAATTTCACGCGAAAAGCGGAGTCCGAGAAGGGCATGGGCCCTGCGCCGCCGCTTCTTATATAACCTCGCGCCAGACTTCGTATGCTGGCCATTATAAGACGCGCCGTCGCGGGTGGCCTTAGGACTCCTTCTATCTCCCGCTCCTTCCCTATAATGCCATTCCTCACCACGTCTGCTACGGCCGCGCCGCCCAAGACCTTCCCCGGTATGTGCCGCGCTCGTACCACCCCACACTGAGCACCGCTGCTGACAAGACACCTTTACAGACTGCTGGGGCCACCGCGGGGTGAGTGGGGCAGCCAAAACAATAAGGAACGGACTGTGGACTTACCGCGCTCCAGGCATCGTCACGCTTCCCCGAGAATACACTTGCGAGCTTCGAGGCCGCCATGCGCGACGGCGCCGAGGGGATTGAGAGTGGTGCGTCGCCCGGTGGTGCCCTGGCTGAAACGGGGGCGCAATGCTCATAGGTCTTGCAGACGTCCATGTGTCGGCAGACGACGTCGTCATCATGTTCCACGACCCAGGTGCGTACGCGTCCCTCCCCGCGCCCCGCACTGCAATGCTGACCCCACTGCGCTGCGCAGCACTTGACCGCGTCACGGACTCGGAAGGTACGCTGCCTCTCGGATGCTGCACCCCGCATTCTGCATGCTGACCGGGACGCGTCTATAATGCAGGGAAGATCCGGGACAAGATGTGGCACGGGGCCGACGGCATGCAGCACGTCCGCACGAAGAAGGAGCCGAAGCAGACCATCCCGACGTTCGCGCAGACCGTCGAGCTGCTCATGAGGGTGCGCGTCGCTGTGCGGTTATGTATGGGGTGCAGTGCATGGCTGACGCGCGTCGGGGCAGCCCGAGAACCGGCATGTCAAGTTCAACGTCGACGTCAAGGCGGAGAACGACCCCGACAAGCTGTTCCAACTGATGCACGCGACGATCGCCGCGCAGCCGGAGTACGAGACAGCGCTGGCGCCGCGCATCCTGCTCGGGCTGTGGCACCCGCGCTTCATTGCGCCGGCGAAGGCGCGCCTGCCGTACTGCCGGCGGTCGTATATCGGGAACAGCACGTACATCGCGCGCAAGTACTTCTGGAAGGACTGCGATGCGTTCTCGATGTCGTTTGGCGCGCTCACGACGGCCGACGGGCAGAAGTGCGTGGTGTGCAATTTACGTGTGCGGTTATGTTGTGCTGATGCTTTCCCGTGCAGGTTCAGGGCGGAGTGTAAGAAACAAGGTAAAAATCTGATGGTGTGGACGGTCAACCAACCCGACCATATGATGGAGGTGCGTTTGTGTGCTCATGGTCGTATTTATGGCACCGGTTAAATACGGCGGTGGGTGACAGGCTGTGCGCTGGGAGGTGAACGCAATTATCACAGACGTAACGAAGACCTGGCTGGATCTCCGGTCGGCGTTGCAAAGTACGTCTCCAAATATACATGGCTTTCGCATTTGGCAATAGCGCACCGCTCACTCGTCCCGACAGCTGATTACGATAAGATCGGCTCGCAGTATGGGCGCAGCTTCCTGTGGACGACGCTGCGTTTCTATACCCCATTCTTGTTCCTGGCGAAGCGGGAGTCGCTCAAGGAGCTGGAGAACAAGGCTGGGCCATTTGATTATGCGGCCTCCTTGGTCGAGACGAAGGCGTAGGATATCGACTCGCTATCATGGTTCGCTATCGCGGCTACCTTCCGAACCTTTTCATAGATGTGTACAGATCTCACGCGCGTTCGAGAGATCTATATCAGCGCTGCTATTCCGCCACCAATTGCGGAGATTGGGGAGCAGGGCATGGGGTCGGACTCTGTTAGAGCATAATTCGTATTTTTCTGGTACTTATCGCGGGGTTTCTTGAGCATATTGGGCTTTAGCTATTTTGTATGAACGTTGATGCATGTTTCTGTGCGCTTAAACAGGACGGGTGGCACTGCTGTGAGTCAGAGCGGGCCGGTGACGAAAGACGCAGCCATGCGGTTGCAGCTCCACTTGACCTGATTTTCCCTTGTCCATTCAACCATCTCTGACTCGATCGACCGTTCCTCCAGGACGGTTGCGCATTAGCGCGCGGCCTCCTGCTATTAATTCATCGCCGCCTTCCGTAATGTCCGCCTCTACATCAACCCCCAGCCCACGTCGCACCCACCGCAAACGCATCTCCGCCCTCAGACTATCATCAGACACGACGGCGAGCCTACCGCAGTACATCCCTGCTGCCCGATATCCGCAGCCAGTCCGCGAAGAGCACGACCCGTTCGACCAGCCGCCCGACTACCCAGACAGCGCAGAGGAGGCCGACGAGGACACCGACACCGACACCGCCAACGTCTTCTACGTGCCACATCTGCCACCACCCGCATCGCCGCAGATCAGGCCGCAGACGGCGTCCCCCCGCCGCGCGAAGCGCTTCCAGCCCACGCACAAGCGGCGCCAGTCCTTCCAGGCGGCCCTGCACGGCCAGCACCCTGAGCCGGCCGACCCGCACCTCGACGCCCTGCTTGCACGCAGTGTACACGCGCTCGAGATGTCGAACACTCTCCTCCAGTCCTCCATGGCCACGCAGACGAGCTTATCGACGATCCTCGCCGCGGACTCGCCCGCCGACTCCGCGCTGGAGGCGCGCGCCCGCGGACTGTCATCGAGGATCAGGGACACTTGGGATGCGCAGACAACATGGGCGGATGACCTTGAGGAGCTCACGCGCGACGTAGAGGGGCTCTTTAACGACGACGGTCCCGATTCGGGCGCGCGGGTTAGGAGGGCCAATGTCCGCGCGCGGCACCAGCTCGAGGGGAGTGGGGTGAGTGCCAGCCTACCGAGCTCGAGCTCGATGCATGCTCTGCGCGGGAGTGCCCGGCGACCGTCGTTGCTTGATCTGCGGGAACCCTTATCAGACGAGGCGGTCCCGCGATTGCACTATTCGCAGCAGAACCGAGCGAACCTGATTGCCCCCCCGCCACGCGCGATGACCCAGTATATGGCTTCGACGCATGAGGCAGATTCGATTCTTCTACCGTCGACGATGGGCGTACGGTCGCCGCCTTCGCTCCACGCGTCCCCTGATTTCCGTCCGCTTTCGGAGGCCGCGTCGTCATCGACGACAAGCCTTCTTTCGTCCGCATCGATGACCTCGCTGTTGTTGCCGCCAAAACTCACCGATAGGCAACTCGAGCCGGCTACGCCGGCGTATAATATGCTCGCCTCCTTCGTGTACCGTGCCCCCTCTTCGGGCTCGGCAACTCCCTCTTCTTCCTTCACGCATTCATTCATGGCCCGGCGGAGAGGCTCTAGCACGGCAAGTAACAGCACAGAGCGCGGTAACAACAAAAAGAGACGCACCTCACCCTCTCCCTCGTCGCACCAGGCGAGAGACAAAACGCATCGACAGGACCGCTACTCAGCGTTTAAGAACGCTGGTTCACCGTCAGCGGCTGCGCTACCGTCGCGGTCCGGCGTGTCGCCCTTCGACATCAGGCCGATGACGCCACCGGTAGAGGAGTCGTCCTCGTCATCCGACGGTTGCGTCGCGAAGCTCACTGTGCAGAGTTTGCGCAAGATACTAGATGACCAGCCCGCTCTACCGCCGAAACTCACTCCAGGGCAGGCGCTCCGGCCGCCCGCGTTCCTCCCGCGCACCGCGCCACCCGTCGCGCAGGCCGGCACATCGACCGCAACCGCGTCCGTCTCGCGGCTTTTCACGAAAGGCACGCATTCATCTTCCACGCGCCCACCATCGCCCCCGCGGCAGTCCGCGATGAAGCGCGCAGGCGTCGCGCGGCCGCGGTCGCCCAGTGCCAGCACAAGCACAAGTGCCAGCGCCTCGCACACACCCACACCGACACCCTCAATGCTGAACATCCCGGAGTTCGTCGGGCGCGTGCTCGGCGCAGGCAGCGCCGGGAGCAGCGCGCCGAGCTCGGGGCAGTCGACGCCGAGCAAGCGCATTAGCTTCGCGGAGCTGCCCGAGTCGTACGCAAGCACGCGCCCACCATCCGCGCGCTTCGCGGACAAGGCTGCGCGCCAGCGGCGGCGCGCGGGTGAGAAGGGCAAGCAGCGGCATGCGGCGGAGGAGCCTGAGCTCGGCGGCTGGTGGGGCGGCTGGCTGGGCGGCGCAAGTGGCGGCTTGGGGCCAGGCGCGGCGCTTGCGCGCCACGAGGAGAAAATGGAGGACCGCATGACGCGCAGCTGGGGCGGGCGCATGAGTAGCGGGTTTGGCGGCGGGCTCGACGAGTGGGCGGTCTGAGCTCGCCGCGGGTAAATTTATTTTTGTATATCTCTGCAGCGGGGGTGGCTTCTGTTCTGTTTTCTGTATTACCGGCGTTCTCTCCTTTCTCTCTATTTCTGTTCGTTACTGCGATCCCTTGTGCCTGATACCTATCACATCCATCTCCTTTCCTTTTCACCACGTTCTTCTCTGCTATCTTCCTCCACATGTACTGGCTCGTGAACATTCGTCTTGCCCATATACGCATATACCTTCTGGATGGCACTTCTTGGGATAACACGGATCTGTTCCCCTACTTCTCGTTATCAGGTCTAGAGCATCTACTTGTACTCTGACTTACGAACTCTCACGAATGGAATAGTTGCTTTACATATAAAATAAGCACTATCGTCTTTCATTTACATCAAAATAGAGGAGCATTTATTGCATTCCGCTGAGAGTCGGGTACATGGTAAGTCTCTCTTAACAAAAGTATTTGTCTTCATACTACAAGGACAGTGGCAACGAACATATACGACGTAAGCATGGTGATGTTACAGTGTTGAAGGTACGGGGGTGAAGGAGAGTGAGTAGTGTGTATATAGATATCCAAAATATAAGGATAGGTAATAACTTGAGGACATAAGGAATGTGGGCATGTCCGGCATGCTGTACGCAAGGAGTGTTGGTGGTTCAGTCGTGTAGACTTCAGTTGCTTTGGGGGTAAGCGTATTTGGAAGGGTGTAGTACCATGGTGGTGGTAGCGGTGATGTGGTGAATATAACATAGACGCTCGGTGTGGGGAACATGGATATGATGATGGCTTGTTGGGAGGTGGATAGTGCGAGAAGTGGAGGGCTGTGCAGAAGGGAGACAGAGTGAAGTGGAATATGTACAAGAGATGATAACCAATGTGAGCAGGTATTAGGGTGACCTGCTTTGAAGAGAAAGAAGTTCTAAGGGATGGGGCGAGGATATGGTGCACATGGTGGTGGGATATGCGAGGAGAGTCCAGTGTATGTATCATGGTCGGGAGAATAATGAATGTAAGTTGAGCAGGTATTAGGAAGACCCGCTTTTGAACGAGAAAAATAGAGTGGAAAGATGCAAAGAAACGCAGATATACCCCGCGTATTGTGTTGTGAGAAGGAGTCGTAATGTACAGCGAGAAAAGAGTGAAAAGAGGAAGGTGAATGAGAGGGGAAAGCGGTGGCGTAAAAGAAAGCATGTTGGGATGAATACTTGACGGTGTGGCGTCTCTAATCTTGCTGGAGATCTTGATGAAATTTGAACATGTTGGCGTAAAAGCCGAGCCCCCTGGTCCCTAGTGCAGACTTGCTGAGCCTGTCGAATCGCTACAATTCCAGTTTCTTGCTAGCATACTTCGCCATGATCGGGAAGAAGTAAAATGCGCCAAGTATCATTATCACCTCAACAGACTTTGCTTTTAAAAAGGGGTCGACCAGTGCGGAGACACGCGTGCGTGTCGGCTCGAGGATTGCAACGATCGCCTCATACTTTGTGGGAACAGGGGGGACGGCAAAGTAGTCGTATTGAGCAGCCTCCAAATTGAACGGCGTATGTCGGACAAGAGTGGCGTTGGTCGGAGCCGGGGCGTCAGGACCTTCCCTAGCAGTGCGGCTGGTTGTGGAGGTCACCCCAGTATCTGAACCAGGGGTGCTTTCGCGAGCCATGAATCCACGGGCACTGGGTCCGGGACTCGGTGGGCGGTCTACGGGATAAAATTTGAAGTCAACTTCGGTGGAAACGTCTGAGCCAGCTTCGCTGGGCGGCGCTGTCGGGACTTGCGGCGCGCGGTAGTTGGGATTGACACGGTGGAACGGGCCTGTTTCGGGGATCTCGAACGACGGCTCAGAAAGAATGATCCGCGGGTACACGGGCGGGGTCGGCGCGAGCTGGCGGCGCACGGATTTCTCTGAGCTGCTCGTGCCCGAACTGGACGCGACGGAGCCGCGAATTGACGCGAGTGAAGAAGTCGGACTGGGAGGAGGCGTGTTTAGTCCCATGGAATGAGACGACTCGGTTGAACTAGAGGATTCCGATTTCGCATCCGAGTTTGAATCCTCATCCGCCCTGCGACTCCGGAACTGGAACCACTGCGCGTCTTGCTGCAATCTACAGTGTTCGTGACTGCGGCCTCGCATCGCTCCAGAACACACGCGACAGGTTCGCGGAGCGCGGGTCGGAGTAGTGTCCATTGGCCTTGATGTTTCTTGACGATTTTCTTGAAACGCGTTAGAGAGCAAGCCTAGAAAATTTGAAGCATTCACTTACGAGCACAACTGAAAACAGATTCGAAGGTTTTTCGAACAAGTTGTTCGTGACCCATCGCGTGCATCTTATACGGACCAATGTTGATTCAAGAAAGGGTCCACGGTTGATAATAGCAACGCCGTATATTGGACTAGGACAAGAGTTATTGTAATCCGTCGCTGAGAAAATCGGTTGACGACTTTGTACTCTCGAGACGCGCCCTTGTCAATCTGCCATGCAGAGTGGCCCGTTGCCGTCGAATATAGAAAGACATTTCAGGTTATGCTTTCAAGCGTCCTAATAGCTGGAGAACAAGGTTCAGCACTGGAAAGACTTCAGGTAGCAGGGTACGATGGCTAGGCATTGAAAGAAACTGGCGATTGGCGGCGGCGCCAAACGACGTTTTTCGGCACAAAGGAACGGTCACGTGTAGGACTCAGCACCGCTCAGGCCACCCGCACTTCCACCCCCAGACCAACCCCACATTCCCCTCCAAGACCTGTGAGTTTTGTAATATAAACCCGTAAAAGACGAGGGTATGATTATATCCCATTTTATACGATGGTCTCGCCTTACGATTCGGCATATGCTTGATTGCATTGAACTAACAACACACAAATTCCAGACAAACTTGAAGTGCGACGGGGACCCTTTCCAAACCCCTCGCTATAGATGATTTCAAAAATCAGATGAGAATATTCCGAATCGCTCGCAGAGTTCGAACCTGTTGGAGCTTTTCATGGTCGATAATGGGCATGTTCAGTTGGTGGTCGAGTCAGAGTCACTGCAGTCTGCGGTGAAGGTGCGCGTTTCAATTCCAACGCAAGATTTATGAACCGAATTCAAACCGGATCTCCCTGTTTTTCGCCGCACTTCTAATAACATGGGCTGAGTGTCATTTTAATTGCTTCCCCCAGCACATATGCAACTTTGAACAGCTCTGATCGATGGTCTTGGATTTATCAAGATACGCACTTCTTGTCGCGACATGTGCATTTGCGGTCCTCAGACTTGCGAAGCACGACGAAGCACGCGACAAACAGGGTGCCAAGGGAACACGCTTCGTGTCAACGCGAGGGCGGAGGAAGACGGAGACTCCAACGGACTTGGCTCCATTAGGTTTGGTATCTCGGCATTCAATATTGCACAAGCGCGACACTAGACCGCACCTAGCATATATATTTGTCCGCAAGCCAACGTGGGGCGCCATGGAGGTCTGTTGGTGATATAAGACGCTCTGTTCTCAGAACCGTCGCTGTCTTGTTCGCTCTCCGCGTGGCTTCCCTCAACATGCGTCGCTTTCACCAATTACTCTCTTTCTTTCTTTTCGGGACTGCAGTGTCCCTTGCGTCCCCCTCCACACATTCCTTTAACAATCGAGAAACGATCATTGCACCAAGGGGATGGACTAGGGAGACTGAGGCGCCTGCCGATCATCTCATCTCCCTGCGGATTGGGCTCCATCAAAGAAATTTTGACCTCTTGGAGAAGCACCTGTACGAAGTCAGTGACCCTACCCATCCCCGATATGGAGAACATCTCTCCAAGGGAGAGGTCGAAGATCTGGTTTCCCCTCATCCCAACAGCCTCCGGGCCGTAGATGCATGGCTTTCCAAATTCAACCTCAAAGAAGATGACATCAGTCGTTCGCCTGCCAAAGATTGGGTTGTCCTCGCCATCCCTGTTAGTTTGGCAGAGAAGATGCTTAATACCGTGACGCTTTTTTTACAGTTTATCTCAAAGGATACTGAAGCTGAAATTGTGTTTCTTAAAACAGAAATACTATGTCTGGAAACACGACAAAACCGGCAACAAATTGGTCCGCACGACAAGTTATAGCCTACCCAGTCATCTCGACACCCATATCGAGGTAGTGCAGCCAACCACGATGTTCGGACAATTCAAACCAGCCAAATCTATGATTTCGATTTTAGAGACGGTTGACTCCGTGGCTAATGCCGCGATCTCAAAGGTTACCCAAATATTCACCGGTAACTCGACCCTCACCGTGGATGCCAGCTGCAACACAACAATCACTGTTACTTGTCTCCACCAAATATATAATGCAGTGGGATACGTTCCGTCAAATTCTACTAAAAATTCAATTGGAATCACTGGATACCTGGTGAGGGGATAATATACCACTACGACCATGCAAGTAATCTGATTGAATATCTTCCGACCAGGAACAATTTGCAAATATTGAAGACTTGCAGTCATTCTATGCCGCACAGGTACCCGCTGCGGTTAACTCTTCTTTCAGATTTGAACCTATTGCTGGTATGCCATAATTTTTCCACCTCCCATCTTCTCACCCATTAATTGAAACAGGTGGAATAAATGATCAGAGCCTGACCAAAGCAGGCGCCGAAGCAAATCTAGATGTGCAGTTTGCGTTCGGTGTTGCCTACCCGATCCCGGCAGGTTCCCACTAGATCGACGAGATACTCATCTGACTGGATTGATTGACAACAGGGCACGTTTTGGTCGACTGCTGGCCGACCTCCTTTCTCGGCTGATGCTAGGACGCCAACCAATACAAACGAGTTATCTTCTTTCGTCTTTCTCACAGCACATAATATTAACGTGCTACTCATCTAGACCCTACGGCGATTGGCTAGAACATGTCCTTCGGTTGACAGATCCACCTCATTCCATCTCGACCAGCTATGGCGACGATGAACAGACAGGCTCGTTGATAACAAACGCTGCCAATAGTGCAAGTGCTTATCATTTGTCCTTAATCTACCAGTGCCCAAAGACTACGCCGAGCGCGTCTGCAAAGGATTTGCTCAGCTAGGTGTTCGAGGCGTTTCGGTTATCTTTTCATCTGGAGATTACGGTGTAGGCGACGGAAATCCTGATCCTGCCACTCAAGAGTGCTTCACAAATGATGGCCTGAACACCACACGATTTATCCCCGCATTCCCCGCTTCGTGAGCTTGCATTTCCGAAATAACTCCCTTCTCGATTTCATCTTGCATTCGTTCTAGGTGCCCGTAGTGAGTTCTTCTCGAAGTACCTCCCAAAAACGTGCCTATACAATCCCACAGTGTCACTTCTGTCGGAGGCACCGAGCATGTTCCTGAGGTCGCCGTCTCCCGCTTCTATTCTGGAGGTGGCTTCAGCAATTATGTGAGAATTGGAGCATGCCAAACATTGTCGGGTCCTTATTATTCTGACGGAACAGTTCCCTCGCCCTCTGTACCAAGAAATTGCCGTGGGCGGATTTCTCTCAAAGCTGCCGAAGAACTTGTATGAAGGCCTTTTCAATCGGTGCGTCTGTTACTCGCTTTTTTGTCACGTCTTTAATTTAATTCTTCCTTCTATGTTTCTCAGCCAAGGACGAGCGAGTTTCTTCCTTACTATTACTATCCTGATGCTATAGACTAACTCGTCTCCAAGGGCATTCCTGATGTCGCTGCACAAGGCGATCGTTACCATATTCGCTATAGAGGTCGAGACGCTTCGATTGGTGGTACCTCTGCCTCGTCGCCCACATTTGCAGGATTTGTCGCGCTACTCAATGATGCACGCATTGGCGTTAACAAGCGCCCCCTCGGGTTCTTGAACCCGCTTCTGTACACGTTCGGCGTTGCGGGCCTGAACGATATCACCAGTGGAAGCAATCCTGGGTGCGGGACAAATGGATTCAATGTCAGTATAACGGTCTTCCTCTTTATCGTATAGTTTATTGAACTCGTGTATGTTTCATGTAGGCGACTACTGGATGGGATCCAGGTGAGTAATTATCTGGTCAGTGTCGCTAAATTGCTACTGATCAAGATTACACTAGTCACTGGACTTGGAACTCCAAACTTCAAGAAGCTCAAGGAGATCGTCACCTCTCCGCTCTTCTTACTTTAATCAGTGGTCACATACACCCACTTCTAGATTTCGACATTGATTCATCAATATATAGTGGGTGTACATCGATAGATATGGCAATATACCCTGCAGTAATCACTACTGGCATCTATAATGGTCTGCCGCTCCCTACCGCTGGGATGTCAAGATCTAGGTAGAACGTGCCATCTCCTCGTGAAGTTTCCCGCAACGTCGTCCGACGGAACCGAGACCGCGGCCTACCGTGGCGTGTTCCTTCTGAAGAGGTTTTCACTAGATCAATCGTTAGTAAGTATATCTGCGGTGTATTTGTATCAATAAACACGATAAGCAAGTTCTCACTCCACTTGTGGATGCAATAGGGAGATCTCGCCGGAGTACCGAACTTAACTCAAATAGGCTATTTCAGAGCCACTTATGGTAATCAGCCATCAATATATCTTAGGCGTCAGCTCAGCCCAAGAACTTGAAAGAGACGTCCTCTGCGAGTCATGTTATTTAACGAGGTTTTCAAATCAATGGAAGGTCATATTGTTGCAAAATACAGACGTCCAGGCAACTAATCGAACCAAGCCTCCCTGGGTGCCCATCTTTCTGTGGTGCGTGATCCTTCAACGCATTGGTAGTTCTGTGGGCTTGAACGGTGTTTCAAAGGTTGATGTTAATTGGGGTGCAGCCCAGAGCGATAACACCGTCTATAAAATACCGTCGGACTGTGATATCTACAACCCAAAAAAAAATGAACTTACTGAAAGTGTCGTTGGTGCAGCAAACAGGTTGCTCAGAGCTGTAGAAGGCAAGTGAGTACCAAAATTCAACGATGCAGTAAACGAATTTACCAAGAGGTGCCGGACACACCAACAGCAGTGATGGGGCTGCAGGTCACTCCAACTAGGCCGGTGACATCCTGGACGACGACTCCCAGGAGAGCGAGAAGGCCGGAAATAGAGGCGCTGTCGGCGGTCTGTGTGCTATCGCAGCACTGGAGAGATCCAGTGTTGCACTGGTTACTTTGGCGGCGAGTGGGAGTGGCAGCAGCAAGGGTAGCGAGAGAAAGAGTCGCGAAAGCAGAGAGCTTGGAGTATTGCATGTTGGATATGATTGAACGGGTGGATGTTCGAGTGAGGAACTCTGGGGATTTCATCCGGCTTTTATACTTGCACTCGGATGCTCATTGACAATTGTTGAATTTTTGTTGGAATGTGATTGGACGGTAGTTTTCTCCTGTCTGTAAATTTCTCGGATACGCGGCTTACCTCTTGATTGGTTCGACGCAGTATTGTGTCCCCAGTGTTTTCCTTCAGATGTTGAAGTGGAGCGAATGATATGAGCTCCCTCTCCGCCAATAGGACTCGGAAGTAATAGAGCATCTCCTTGCTGTTGCTCCAATTCATCCAATGAAGATAACCACTGAGATCAGGTCGTCATCGACAATGACCTACTACTATGACGCAAAAGTATTGAAAGATCATGCGTATTTTGACGTGCGGTGACGAGGACGAGCGGCCAATCTACGTTGACCAATGGCCATAAAGTTCAAGTATGTTTATTTAGGTTATCAAGATCGTGGCTATTTTAACGGCTCAACGTGTGGATACATGGAGGGAAAAGTGATGCTTCCACAGCCTTCCATTAACATTTCCGAGAAAAAAACATGTCGTAGGAATCAATAAGCTAGGTTGGAGTGGGAGTCCCTTCTGTCATGAACTAAATCTGAGTAGAGTTCTCCCTAATTCAATTTCCGCTGAGAGCATGCAATGAAGGACAGTTACAGTCCAGCTGACCCGTGAGTTGACGTGCGGCACTCGGGTGGCAGTCGAAGCCATAGCTAGATATAAATAACGACGGCTGTGTGAGATTGCCTGAAGTTGAATGACACCTCCTTAATAGGCTTAGCCTGAGAGAGCGTATGTGATTTTGATTTTGACAAGGACGACGTGTGCAGGCGTGTAAAGTGCATTCTGCGCAGGTATTATTTATAGAATGCGCATCCCTCCGCAGCTTTACTTTCGACAGGTTCCATCTTGAGTCGTCAAACAAAACAAACGTACGATGTTCAACAGCTGTCATTAGTAGTTGAAAATTTCTGATCATTTGATTCCGTTGGTTTCGTACAAAATCCAGAGGGATATTTAGAAAAGCTATCATTCCGCTCCAATTGCTCGATTCTTCAGTAATGTTAATAAGGGGTCAATATTTATCGGGATACGTGAAATGCTATGTAACTTGAATCAAAATATGTTTTAGGGAAAAGTATCCGTGAGCCTCGCCATATTCCGACTTATGTTTTCGTGAAAGTATTGGGCATCGTGCATCAGATATTATTATTAGAACACGGAACACGAAAAAGTATTGGTAGAACGTAAACAAATCATATGCATTTATCATAAGAACTTCTGTCGAAGTGGAGTAAGTAGTAGACTGTGATCTGCTCTAGCGAAATAAAACTCTCGCGATTATGAGAAACGGGGTCCACGTCTGGCCATGTTGTCTCGGACGTATTTCGCAAAATCATCGCCTTGCATCGGCCTACGCTGGAGAATATCATGCTGGAAATCCGAGGCAAGCGTCATTTGAATGACGTCGCCGATAAAAATAATAATAGATGCAATACGACAACAGTGAACAGTCGGAACAATGGCAGCTGCGTGCACTGGTGCTCAGTCTCATATGTATTTAGCGCTCTTGACATCCAATCACCATCTTGATAAAGATAGACGCGTTTTCACGGACAAATCCGGTCACATATGTTTAGTATCGACCCAACTCTCTGGAATTAATATAACCTTACATGAGCGTGGAGTAAAAGTTTAAATAGACCAATGGACTTTCACCGTGTCTTTCCGTGCACACACGAACGAGGGAATCATTTCGACTTTTGAACAAACAGATAGGCACACAGCTTCTTAGCTGTACCCAAAATAACATACCTGATCTTCCATTTCCTCTGTAAGCAGAAAAAATAACCAGTGCGGGGAGTGTACGCTCTACACACCAGGGCAGTACGTGGGTTAAACTATCCTTAACATCATAACTACGCGTATTCCCTCTGTAGATTAGTGTCTCGACTATTTTACTGCAGCTCTTAGAATCCGTATAAAAGAGGGTAGACATTCACCGCTAATCCTCACTCGAACAACACCCAGTTCAAGTTCTATTCGCCTACTTCAACCAAACATGCAATCTAAAGTCTTCGCTCTCGCCACTCTGGCACTCGCTACCCTTGCTGCTGCCACGCCCACCCGCCGCCAGGACGATCCGTCCAACCAGTGCAACACTGGATCTCTCCAGTGCTGTGAAAGCACTCAGGACGCCAGCAGCTCTACTGTTACTGGCCTCCTTGGGCTCCTTGGTCTTTTAGATGTGATCCTTGGGGATATCACTGGCCAGGTTGGCGTAACTTGCAGCCCTATCACCGGTGTTGGTGTATCCGGCACCTCTTGGTTAGTTTGCAGCGGATTTATAATTTAAATATAACATTAATGTGCCTTCTGCAGCTCCGAGCAGCCAGTTTGCTGCACCGACAACACCTTTAGTGAGCATTGATAATCACCAAATGTTTTTTAAGCGTCTGACAGTCTGATTTTCAGACGGCGTTATTGCTCTCGGATGCACCCCGATCAACATCAACCTTTAAAGGACCGCTTACCGGAACTTCAGCGAACGCAGAGCGGCGAGTTGGGGAGTTGTTTGTACATAGTTCCATTATTTTGTTTTGCTAGTGGGCTATTATGGTTATGGTTTTAAATGCGCGACAAACACGAATCTCGGCTATGTATTGTCTATCTGTATAAGGCATATTATCGGAACAGTGTTATTTCTCTGTAAACAGACTTGTTTATTGTTCGAACGTGCATGTTTTGAATATTCTGGTCCACTGAGCTTGCGAGAAAAGGAAAAAAGATTACGCATTGTCGACGTATAATAGCCCATCTCGGCTACAAATAGATGTGTCTCGAGCTATTTTTATGGTAGGCGTCAACAGGCGTCAACGTTCGCCACAGTAAATTAAACCAGGTCTGGACCCAATGAGACAGGGCCGATAGGCTAGTGTCAATAAGGGCTTTTCTTTTATTTCCATCTGATCAGACTTCCTTCTTTGGTTAGCCTGTTCCAGGCAAACCGGAGCTTTCTCTGTGTCCCTGTACTGGACCGTACTACGAATACATGTTTATCAACACGGGCGCCTAATGATAAACCCATTTAAGGGAATTAGTGTACCACATGCCACACCACGGCAAGGACCGGCCCGTCAAGTAATCATTGACGACAGGCCGCACCACTAAAATGCTTGTCTTTCTCTGGTCTTTCTCCATCCAATCACGAAATGACGAAAGACTCCACGGCCTAACAACACCCCGATTTAGAATGAAAACACCGACATACGCGGCTGTGATAACATTATGTAGCCTGGGGGCGCATGTTCAAGTTCAGTTACATCCGATGTCCAGAGCATTTGAGGCCATTTTATGCAGAAAAGTGCAACAAGGCAGATGGTGGCCATGTGTCTTCTGGCGCTGTCATGGAGTTTCTTTGTACTTCAGCCCCACTCTTACCATAAGAGGAATACGCATAGCCAATAAAGACGATGTGGGGTATCCCCCAATATAGCCTGGTAGCAATTTTCCAGTGCGTACATAGGTTGTGGAGTGCGAATCAATGCAAACCTATGCAAACGATACTAATATCTCAAGATCTGCGAACGTAAGTATGTAGAGTTGCTGCATACTTTTCTTTTTGTATAAAGAACTCTAATTGATTCAATTTACTCGAGTGAATAACCCCCGCAGACATAGGAAGGCAAGTCAATTTAATCGGGAACTGCTTGCATAACAGCGAGCGCACTGATTTCAATTTCATACATATAGCAAGGTGCAAGCAAGTGGGAAGGACAACAAGTGAGAGGGCAGAAGGTAAATAATACGGAATCACCGTGGGGTCCGGGAGAGCGCAGTGCGCTTCTTCGCAGAGGAGCCAAATATGCTATTGGTATTGGAAAAGCGAAAATAATGATATATATGCAGTGGAAATGGTATAAAAGAATGTTTCGTCGTGGGTTCGTAGATCGTAGCCAGTCGTCAACAAAGGAGGGGTGACAGATGGGTGGTAAAGATGCAGCAGATACGGTACTAGTAGGGGTGGGTAGATAGACATTATATATAGACGGGAATACGGGGCCGAGGCGAGGGGGTAGACGATAGAGTGAATGCATACGGACAGAAAACAATCCAGATCCCAAGAGAAACATAGAGCAGGCGCCTACTTCTTGGCCGCACGCAATTGCGCGCGCATCGCAGCGTTTTCTGTCTGCATCGAGTTGAGTTCATCAAGCAGTGCAATGCGCTGGCTCTGCTCCGACGTGCGCATCGCATCCACCTCGTCCTGTGCAAGTTCGAGCTCTTTGCGCACTTCAGCAAGCTGTGCCTCGAGTGCGCGCCGCACCCGTTCTGGTGCTTGGGCAGCCTCTTCTGCGAGCGCAAGCGCGCGCCCTGACAGAGTGTCGTTCGCTGCTGTAAGCGCGGTGCACTCGGCAGCCTGCTCTGCTGCTAAACGCTCGAGCTCGCGTTTCTCGTTGGTCGTCCGTTCGATCGTATCGTGTAGCAGATCGAGTTCGTCCTGCCTATCCACGAAAGGTGTAAGCAGATATGATTAGACAAAGAAAAAAGAAAACACACATTGCATTCGCCCGTGCAACAGCCGTTGCACCACGTTCCTCGAGTACGCGAACCTGCTTCTGGTATGTCTCGAGTGCATGAGTGCCCTCCTGTGCAAGCTTTTGAGCGCGTTCGGCATTTTTCTTCAGCAGGTCGTGCGCTTGAGCGAACCGCAGTAGCCGCTCGATCAGGGCGCGATCATCCGCGACGAGCGCCTGCACCCGCGCTACAAATGCTTCGAGGCTGAATGATGTGCTACGCGGCGAGGGCGGCACGGCGCCTGCGTCTTTGGCATTATATAGCGTTTTCAGCGAACGCACGTCAAGGTCCGATAGAGACGATACAACACCGCCAGCTCCCAGACCACCGGGCGAGCTTGGCGCGGGCGAGGAGGGCGTCGGCGATCCAGCACGGAAGCTGCGTGTAGAGCTTGCACCGAACTTCGCTGCCCGCGCCTCGGGTGAGGGTAAAATGGCCCAAAGCGGCTGCAGGACTGAGATGATGCGAGCGGCATCCACATCTGCGGGAACAGAGGCGGCAAGGGGTGGTACGGCGTCTGACTGCGCTCGGGGCCGCGCTTCGAGGGTTTCCCGACGTGCAGCATCGCGCTCTCTCCGTGCGTCCTCCAATTCTCGTCCAAGCCCCTCGCGCCGATCAAGTCCTGCACGGACATCGTCTTCCAACCGTCGTTTTACCGCCTCGCTCTCTGCGAGTTTGCTTTGTACGGTGGCGAGGTGGGTCCCGATGGCCCCCACGAGACCTTCGAGCGACGCGTCGCGCGTAAAGAGCGCAACGCCATGCGTCGATACCAGTGTCTGTAGCGCGGCACGCCCAGCGGCTATCTCAGCCTGAGCTTCCTCGCGCGCGCTGTCGAGTTCGTCGTGTAATCGCGCTAGGTCGTCTGTCCTCTCGTCCTCTGCTCGCTCTGCCTCCTCACGCACCGCAGCCAATTCAGCCCGCAGAGATTCGATCTCGGCGTCCTTCGCAGCAAGCTCGCGCGCAGCGGTTCCGTCGTTTTGTGTCGCCATGTCGCGCAGAAGCGCCCGCGTACTCTCTACCTGTGCGGTCAAGGCGCTGCGCTCGTCCTCCCACCTGGTCCGCTCTTCCCGTAAAGTCTTGATTTCGGCATTGAGGGATTCGAGACGCGGGATTTCCTTCTCCAGTGCCGCAATGGTATCTTCAGCAGCTTGTAGATCCATACCCATCAGGGTTTCAACCTCCTGCTTCTCCAGCTGAACCATGGACAGTTCCCGCAGCATGTCGGATTCCTTCTTCACAGCTTCGGCATGCGCAGCACGGAGACGGTCTTCCAGAGCAGCGAGCTCCGCGGCAGCTGCGTCAGCGGAAAGATGACGCTTCGGCACAACGGCGTCCGCGTGTCCCGCAAAGAAGTGTGCACCGTCAAAACGGCCAGCGGGGCTCGCCGGTAGCGGCGGGCTGAGAAGGGTACTGCGGTTCGAGGACTCATACCCCGAGTCGTCCCCCGCGATCTTCTTCTCCAGACTGCGGACGGAGAAAGAGAGAACCGCAGCACGATGCTCCATGAGGCGCCGATGGACGTCGGATGCGCGAGAGGAAACTTGTGACAGGTCGCGCTGGGCACTCTCTACGCGCAGACTTGCAGCGTCAAGCTGCTCCGCGGTTTGGCGAGAGACCTTTTTGTGGGCGGCGTTGACCTTGGACAGGGAAAGGGCAGCGTCGCGGATTTTAATCTCGCGGGCGAGTTTCTTGGACATGGCCTCCAGACGAACAGAGAGAACCTGGTGCTCCTAAACGGGCGTAAGAAGGTCAGTGCAGGGCGGGGAGGCGAATACGGACCTTTTTGAGCTCGTCAACCTCCTCTGCACCAAGGATTGCGAACTCGCGGCTGTCGATGACGGCCTCGGAGGCCATGAGGCTGACAAGGAGTTCATCGCGGGTATCAAGGTTTCCGGATATGCGCTTCCAGCTGGGATCTGTGTTGCCAGACTTGCGAAAGGAGGCGCGAGTTGTATTGGGTGTCGAAGGTTGTGTCTGGGGACGGACGGGCGACGTTGGCACGGATACTGGCGGCCATGAGGGTCCCGTTTTCTGTACAAGACTCAATGGTATTGTCGGTTCTGGGTTCGGCGGCGGCGAGTTGGTGGAGGCCGCGCCGAGCAGCCTGCGGACACCGTTCATGGGTGTTGGGGAGCAAGAGATAGCCCCTAACCCTACTTCACTCCGCCGGCATTCATGTCCAACTGCCGCGAGGTGGCCGATACTCCTTGGATACCACTGTTACTTGCTTTATTTCATGAATTTGGCAGGCGTACATATGAGATCGGAATTGTTAGCTCTCTGCATAAGTATCGTTCTATTTTCCGGCTGCACTTCGGTTATATGCAGACTTGATGCAGACTTCGATTCAATAATTTCGAAGTCAATTTAGCTCGGGAGTATTGGACTCTGTATAGCGCACCAGCAAGTCGACTTACAAGCGCTCAGGCGCGAAACTGACCAGAAAAATTAGCTTGTTATCAGAACCGGAGATAGTGAGCGCGGGCAGAAATGAATCAAATGATGGACCAAGTAGATTATCATTTTTTAATCGAAATCCTTTGAAGGGCGATCGATATTGGTGATGCCAACAACATAATCATTCTGGACTCAATCGTTGCGTACGATGGAATTCTGCTCCCTCTCTGGATTCCGAGCTCCATGGCGCGTGTGACACTTGTTCGTATTTTTTGGATATTCTTTCTCTTTGTGCCAGCCCATGCATCGATCTCCCGGTAGACTGGTGGCTAATCCCTTCGACGAGCAGCATTCAGCGTGAAGCAGTATGAGGTGCTGTACATATCGGCGTGGAGGTTATCCTTCGGAGCTGTCTTGGAATTGCCGCACGCGTCATCATTCAGGATGACTTGCTTGACCATTTGACTGATGACCAGGCGCGCAGGAAATATTGGCACCGGCCCGCAGACGAAGCTGTTCGTCTTCCCGAGTCTACGCCGAGAATCAGTTGCCATCGGCAGCACCCCCAGAGCCATGTAGCCAAAGAGCACGTCGGCAGAGTCTAAGATGCGAATTGGGGTCTGTAGTGCGTCTTCCAGAAGGTGCTGTGGTGTTTTGTGCGAGTGTTATGTTTGTGGCTTCGTGGGGGGAAGTGACCGCAGAGATGATGTCAGTTAACATCCAATAGATAGACCTCGATGTGCTATCGATAATGAAGTCAAAGAAGAATCTTTGAACGCGGCTGGTGCGACGCGGAGTAAATTGCGGACGTTGTACATGGGGGTTGGGAGGAAAAGACTGCCCCTAACCCTAAATAACTCTTCTCCGACTTTCATGTCGTTCACCTTCAACTGGCCGCGCTTCTCCGACCAGTTTCACTACGATGCCATTCAAATGCTCAACACCGCCCTCAACAAGGGCACAAAGCCCCCCATTATTGCGGACAAGATCGAGGTAGTTGAGCTCGAGATGGGCACTCAGCCCCCCGAGCTCGAGATTCGCGACATCGGCGACCTTACTGTCGACCAGTTCCGCGGAATATTTCGCCTCACATACGCCGGCGACGCCCACCTTGTTCTCAAGACTAAGGTCCAGGCAAATCCCCTTAATCACAAGCAGCCCGACGTCAACCTCATGGGTGGTGCGCGCGGCATGCTCGCAGCAAAGCACCCACTCGTTGTCCCCATGCTTCTCCGTCTCTCCCACTTCAAACTCTCCTCATACGTCGTTCTCGTAGTCTCAAAACAAAAGGGTATAACGCTCGTATTCAAAACAGACCCACTCCAGGCCGTGGATATAAACAGCACCTTTGACTCCATCGCCGTTATTCAGAATTTTATTCAACACGAGATCGAGGGCCAGCTGCGCCAGATGTTTCGCGAGGATCTCCCCGGAATCATACATCGCCTCAGCCAGCAGTGGGTCAAGGCAAAGGTTGAGGCGCCGTATCTTGAAAAGCGGCCCCCACCGCCCCCACCAACCCCGACGCTCACGCGCAAATCATCTCAGTCATCGCTGGGAACTCGCAGGCCCCGGCCAGCTTCATCTGTAGCGGGTTCTAGTACACACCGTTTCGCGCCACACACCCCTTCTCCACTTTCACCACCACCCACCCCTGCAGACACCCACACTTCGTCCCACCCCGACCTTGAAAACTTTGATCCTACATACGGACTTCGACCGGAGGGTCTTCCCGCAAAGAGCGTCTTCCGTGGGTTTGGTAGCCTCTTCGTTCCGAACAAAGGCCTAGCAGACCTTGCCGAAGAGGCATCTGACTCCAGTGGCCTTGGCGCTGGCGACGAAGAGGATGAGGACGATCTGGACGAAGACGACGCGGACTCCGCTCTGGAGGAGGGCAATTCGTTCGACTTTGTCGACTGGGACCGGACTTCTGGCTCACGCCCCCCATCAAGCGCCGAGATAGCCGCACCCGAGTATGAGACGATACCCGCCGTCGGCGGTGGCACCGTTACGCGACCGCGGATATACCACGCGCAGTCCGCGGGCGGCCTGGCTGCTACCGCACTCGGGCGCTCGTATTCGCAAACCGTGCTGCAGGCCACGTCAGGACCCTCCGACTACGGCAGCACGTTCTATAGCAATCGGGCGGGCGGCACACATACGCCAGATAGCACTGATTCGCCGCCGTCGCGCGGATCGAGCAGCGCGCCATCTCGCCGGACTCATTCCACCGCGCTGACTGACCTCACCTACATATCTGCAGCGTCTGAGCCGCATCCGCATCCGCACCAGCGCTCGCATCCCGGCTACCCGCAAGGGGGCGGCCCACAGCGTGCTGCATCCTCGCCCGCTCTGTACATGCGTCGCGCGTCGGTGTCATCCACCGCCGTGCTCTCATCCTCGGCCTCTGGTGCCTTTGCCGGGTCCTCCTTCACCTCTTCTTCCTTCGCAACGGCGCTTCCGGACTCCGCGCCTGCGGATGCTGCACTCGACACGCCGACGCTGCACCAGTTGTCGACGCTATCGACATCAAACCACACGCTCTCTCCATACACGCGCGGCCTCGCGCACTTCACCGTACGCAGTGTCCCCCCGCGCAGTGCAGCTTCACTGGGCGGCTTCCGTAGCGGCGGCGCACTCACGAGCAAGGGCACAGGCGCTGCAGGTGCGCCCGATCGCCCGAAGGCGCGGCGCAAGCGCACGTACCGCCTCGGCGGGAAAGCTGCAGCGGCATCCCCACCCGCGTCCGCGCCAGTCACCGCGGGCCCCGACGGGCCGGACTACTTCACGTTGCAGGACCCGCCTGATCCGCTAGGCGCGCGCGCGCGTGAGCGGGGGACCGCGTCACCGACGCCGCCGTCCGAGTTCGACGTGGAGGACATGGACCGCTACTTCCCACCGCACGACGCCGCTGTGCGGAAGCGGCGGGGACCGAGGGCCGCCGCGAGCGTGGGCCTGGGCCCGGGCCCGAGTTTTGGACGAACATCTGCGGTCAGCCTGGGCGCACCGCCAAGCGTGGTGTCTGCGAGCCCGCCACGCGTGCGGCGGCCACCGATGTCGTCGTAGGCTGCATTGCCGCGTCCCCTTGCATTTATTTATGATATGGTTTTATGCATTGTACATTCACCCCGCATTTCACCTACTCCCGCGACACTCCCCACACTCTGCATGAAAAGGTATCGCATAATATCACAACACATGTACTTCTAGACATACTTTCAAAGAACACATCACGGTCCAGCCTATCTAGACTCCCGCCACGGTGCGAGATTCTTACTCCATATACTATATCGGCTTGTAATACTCTATTATCTCTCCACTGTAATTTTCAAGTTTACCCAGCTGCTCCAGAAAAAAGCACGAGAAATGGCCTTGGCTTTATTGTCGCAGAGTGTTCCTAAATTCAGGACTTGAATGTATTTGGTGTTCAACGGGCTTGTCCCATCGTCGATGGCGATACGAAGAGTCTATACGTGATAAGCATAAGCTAAGTTTGTTCACCTTTCTACACAAAACGAATATGAAGGAGCATGCACATGGCTCAAAGGACTCAATAGATTTCAAGGTTGGTGGAGTTTTATTATAGCGGAACATTGGGTGTACACGTCGTCCCTCGAAGCGACAGCAACCTAGAAAACATTGATTCTTACAAGATATAGTACATCCATCAAAGCAAGCGACAAAATAATAAAGCACAGCAAAATGAGTCAAAAAAAAGAGGACAGGACAAATGCTGGGTTCCCTTAAAAACCTGACATTGGTAAGATGCCCTGAGGGAATGCCGTGGCAGCTTGTGGGTCGATCTGTGCCGCAGCCAACAGCCCCGTCGGCGACTCCGCATTCGCATGCTCAAAGTCCTATAGCCACAAATGTGGTAGTCAGTGCAAGTTAAGGTCCGGATGACCGTTGATACCTACATCGACTGTTACGACCGCAACAAAAAGGAATGAATGCTAGGTTAGTACCCAAAATAGTGAGAAAGGTGGGACGCCGTACCATGTGTGCTAGGTAACCTGCTGGTATTCAGCCGCGTTGATGTGGCCTGCCGGAGCTGGCGGAAGTCGTTGTTCATGTACGTCTTCGTCAGGCCCGTCGCTGCCGGTGAGCGGAGGAGTGCCGTCGGCGGCGAGATGACGACGCCTAGGATATCCGGAGTCTTCGTGCCGCGTTTCGGTGTCGACGGTTCCTCAGCACGTTTCGGGGATAGCAAGCTCTCGATGGTATCCAAAGGCAGTACCAGTGTTGAAGGGAGTTCAGTAGGAAGATACACGAAGTCCTCGTCCTCATCAATGCCCAGCTTGGCCGCGATGGCCGTGAGTGCTTCCTGGTTGTCTGGAAGCAAAGCTGAAAGCTCGCTACAGAGGGAGTTGAATGACGCCAGCGTAACGGCAGTGAGCGTCGTCAACTTAGAGTCCGTCTGTGCCGCTAGCCAATCCAGTATCAGGAACAGCGTCTCAGAGGTTTCTCGCGTCAGGCTTGTGGTCTGCTTGGTATAGACTGCAATGGCCCGACCCACTTCTGTACGCAGTGGTTCCACAGATATAGAGGTCAATGGGAGATTTTTGAGGATATCCAGTACTAAATTCAGATCGTCTAGGACAGAAGGGTCCGTCTGAATGTTTCTCAGTGTAAGGAGGAGAATGTGAAATCGAGTGTCCGGATTAAAATCATTCATACGTTGTCCTATCTGACGTATGACTTGGATGAGTGGCGCCGAGTACACATTGGCTTCAAGAATCAGAGAAAGACAGTTATCCAAGAGTTGCGAAAGGTCTACATTGGACGAAAGCGCCGACAACGCCCATGATGACATTTTCGTGGAGGTGAGGAGGAACTCCAAAAAGGATATTGAAGTGGAAATGCCATAAAGGATGATAGCACGAGAGCCTCCTTCGAATTGTTCCATTCCTGTGATATACGCCAGTTTTGAATCAAGGCCTTTCAGTTCTTCAGTCAATAGCCACTCTCCTATTCCAGTTTCGCTGCTGTCCAGATCTTCTAAATGCTCCACGAAATCTGCTCGAATTTCTGCATCAAGCAAGTTCCAAAACGTGCGCAAATCAGGTAGAATTTTTGGGAACACCATCGTACACCAAGGGGAAGAAATCTTGGAGTGACTTGCACCGTTCGTAGTAGACACTGTGGGATGTGGCAAGATATTATTGAGGAGCAGGTCGTAGATTTGGCGAAGATGGACGACTGGATCGCGGTTTGCGGAGTGAGATGCGTGGTTGAAAAGATTCTGCAGGATAATCTGGGCAGCCCGGACGTCCAAGTCTGATGATGAATCATCTTTGATGAGGGTGTGGAAAATCTGAGTGCAGGTTTCCCTAATATTGATAGCCGCAAGATATGCGGCAGAGGATGGGGCGAATCGTTGACATGCAATTCGAGAGCAAGCATATAAATCTGCGATGGAAGTAGATAACTGACCCAAATCACGGCTGGTGGGCCGATGGAGCGGAACAGACCAACCCAGTAGATGAAGTAAATCATTTGCAGTCCGAAATAGCAGCTCGCAAAGTCCTTGATTCATGCGAGGTATCGGTTGCAAAACGAAGTGACGGTTGATGTCGTCTGATACATCAATGAAAATTGACATTAGTGTTGGCACGACCCCTTGCTTTTTTTCTTTCCAGAAGCTTTCCAAGACAAAGGATTCTCCGTCATCGTATGTGAGTTCTTCTTCCACAATCGCCATAGATACTCGAAGAACACGGAGCCGCCGGAGAGAAAAAGGTCGAACACTAGTGTATGTGAGCTCTTCAATGGCAGACGATAGCCCGTCTCGACCAACACGAGCAAGCTTTCCAATTTCAAGCAGCTCCTCTGATTCGATGTACGAAAAGGGAGGCTCCAGTGAAAGTATGGTTTCCACGACATGTTCGCGCAACAGGGATTGCGGATCTTTGGCGAGTCCTACGAGCAGCCGTTCTGCGGAGTTCCCCGATTTCGTCGGAACGCCATCGGTTTTGTTCCAGCCTAGTCGTTTTGTAAGCTGGCGCAGTAGTAGGCAATGGTTTACAATCTATCCAGGGCGTAAGTATAAGTACAAGAACAATGACAATTGAGTTTCATAAAAAACTGACCTGTCGGTAACCCTCGACGCCCTGCCATAGAACCAAGAGACCAAGAGCTCTTTCGCGACATAGACCGCCCCCAAGACTGTCGGACCACGAGAGTGCGGCAAGAACGGCTGAGACTCCAAGGAGAGCTCGTACGAAAGTAATAAACTGCGTATGGGTGACAGATGAATGTCTTTCCTGAAGCAAAAGCGGAGGTGGTAATGGTTCGCTGGGGATAGGTGTAAGCGAAAGTTTGGACGTCAAGTTTTCGTGAATTAGCATGCATTCGAGCCAACAGCCAAGCGAGTGTTCGTCTGCGCTCATGTCTTTCAGAAATATAGCGCATGCTGAAAAGTCACCATTCGGATCTGCAAGGGCATTCTCGAACGATGCCCAGCCTTGTATTCGTGATATTAGTTTCTTTAAATTCTTTGTAATCGCTTTATCCATCTTCGGACTGTTTTGCATCTCGTTGAGACTATTAAAAAATTCCTCGTCCTGCAGAAAGTAACGAGCGATTTCAACGTTGGCGGCGGCATCCAACAAGAACTCTGTCGTGGCACACTCTAAGGTATGCTCATTGAACACTTTGGGAAGATCGATAACTTCCTGCACAAATCTTGAGTTCTTTATACTTGAAAGGAGATAAACAGGGCCAGACCAAAATTGCTATACAAATGCGTGTTTGCTGAGAAGAAGTCTTTACTAAGAGCTTGGCCGCAAAATAGGCGTCATCCGAAGGCTTTCGAAAAATAAGATTGAGATTCGAGATTAAACTGTACATCCCGTATGGAACTTACGTTAAAGCCCAGAAAATCGCGTGTTTTCGCTGCAAAACGGGATAAGACGTCTGAAGAAATGTCGTCCCTAATAGGTCTAGTGACTGATTGGACCAAACTCGCTAGGTCCTCTATGTCATCGTTTTCGAGATCAGAGTAGAGGTAAGGAAATTCGGGGTGGTCCCAGTCATCATCCTCGGGTTTCAATGAGAATATAAGCCTGGAAACAAGAGGCAGTGGTGGTGGCACAGGTAATAGGGATAGTAATTGATCTGCAGGTCCAGTCGGGTTCAAAGAGTTCGCAACATCAACAGCAGTCGATAAAGCTGAACAGGTGGGAACAGGGAGTTGTCCAGGTTTGTAGTCTTGTACTTCGGGCAGGTCTGCGACCACTTCTCCATAGATGGCTACGGACAACGCTTCGAAATCACCGCGAAATATGATCAAGCGCGTTGCGCACTTACATGCTCGGGATTGGTTTGTGTCTAGAAGAAACAGGTGTTATAGGCGCACCTCCAGACCCATGTCTACCGTGTATTCGGTCGCTTCACCAGCGTAAGCAATCTGAGTTGAAGCTAACGCATTCTTAGCCGTTCGCTTTTCTTGAGAGTCTTGATTACTTGAAGGCAAAACAGAGGCATTGAACAGTACATCAACAAAGAAGGCTGGCGGTTCTGTCAGGCTTGGTTGAATGAGCGAAACGTTTCGTTTAGGGAATTGGAGGCAATTCATACGCGATCGTCTCAGGAGACTGGCTAAATGGCCGAGCGCCTGTTGGAAAGACGCGTATTGATGACACACGGACAAGAGAGGGGTATCGAATTGCTGCGAGGGTGTTATGAGGCCGTAATATATCCCATCCCAGCAACACCATAGTACGAGAATAAGAGCGCTTGCCAGTGTGGCCGAGATTTACGGAGCTAAACCTGCAGAGACGATGTCGATGAACATTGGTACTGCTCGGCTACTTCCGAAGCCGGTCACGCCCCCTCGGACACATCATCCCGTCGTCCAATTCCTCAAGTTATTCTACTACGACTTGGCTATAGCTTGTGATACATTTTACCACTACCCTTCCGCATGAGTCGTCCAAAAACAATCAAGCTACCGGAGCTGGACATTTCGAAGGCCTCAAATGCCACGTTGTCGCCGCTGAGGACCCGCACTCGTAGTGCAAGTATCGTGAAAGTCGAGGAAGTCGGCGATCGCTCTGTGGAGGAGGTTCTGGACCGGAGTGCATATGTGAACATAAACGCGGACTGGGTCAACGCCAAAGGTTTGCATGTCATGCAATATATGTAGTCCTTTGAATCTAATGAGACCTCGAAGGTGCATGGCTCATACACATCGTTCTCATTATACTGGGCAAAATCGTCGTGGACACGATACCGGGAATGACGCAGCAAGTTAGTTGGACGCTTGTGAATTTTCTATACCAAGCAGTGCGTAAACTACCCACTCTTTTATCTTACAATTATCCAACGTTTCATGATTCTTAGCTTTCATACCTTATGTTCCATTGGGTAACGGGTATTCCGTTCGAAAATGACCTCCATGGCGGAGCCTACGATGACCTCACGCTATGGGAACAAATCGACGATGGTGCTCAATACACTCCGGCTAAAAAATGGCTATTCTGCGTGCCTATAGGACTGTGAGTATCACTCTCCCTATTCTTGTTTTCACGATATCACGGGCGCTTACACATTTGCTTCCGCAGTTTCCTGGCATCTACTCACTACACGAACTATAATCCATGGCTATTCGCAATCAACTTATCTGCTCTGATTTTCGTACTGATACCAAAACTGCCCCAAGTAAGTTTCCACCGGGTCGCGTTCCTTGTCGGGTGTCACTCAGGCTGACTAAACTGCATCTCCGCAGTTGCATCGGCAGCGAGTCAGGTTCATGCCAGACGACGCGTCCGGCATGGCCACACCTCTGACCCCCAGTTTTCCGAACTCCGGCGCAAACACACCGTCTTTCGAGATCACTGAGCCGGTCACCAACCTCACCGAAGGCCACTTCCATTGATGGCTTTGCCATCATTCCAGGCAGGATATCCTTGAACAAGATTCTTTGAAGGTATCTCCTTTTATCCCATACTAAGGTGTGGTGGCCTGTAAATAATAGTGCAGCAATTGGAAAATAACCTCTACTCCTTTGCCATTCTATTTATTCGCGTCATACTCTACATGGCTATATACATTACAACTTAATAATTTTATAGAAAGCGCCTCATACGTGCTGATACTGTTGCAGGCGTAACCTTGAATTCAAAACGTGTTAGAAAGCCCATCCGAGGACTGAAAATATGTTCTAGACTCACAAATTTCGGATCAGCATGGAAATGGTCACTTTCCCGACTGCAGCGATGTAAATTGAAGCCTTGAATACCCATTGTAAGTGTTGGGAAGGGAGAACATGATGTTGCGCAATACCTTGTCGCGAACGTCTTTCTCGAAGTTCTTCTCCCCCGAGACATTTATGCATACACATCCATCCTTCAGCCACTCTGTCTTAACTTTGTAACTTTGAGATGGCACTGCGGATATTACGACGTCCGAAAGTGCAAGAGCTTCTTCGAGACTGAGGTGGCTGGGATGCACCACATGGCGGGGGTGGTATCGCTGCACTGTTATTGATTCTATCGTGTCGGTCGGGACTTTGGGCCGCTTGGTATATTCCTAGACAATAAAATTAGAAATGTATAAAACCTGTTGAACTTGTGAATGTGAACCTGAATAGAATTAATATCCACGGAGATGACACGAGCCCCATCGTTAGCGAGAAGCGCAGCTAGCGGTCTTCCAACAACTTCAGAACTGCCACAAGGATATTGTTTAGCGATTGCCGTACTAGTCATTATTGAAATAAACTCCATACCGATTTATGACAGTGATAGTTTTTCCGTAGGCTCTGTCACCGTAAGGAAGGATTTTGTTGTATACGCCGGTGAACTCCAGGCATTTCACGACAGCCAGAGGGGTACATGGGATAATGGACTTGACAGTGCCGGCAGGTGGCTCTTCGATATCGGCGACATCCGTCGGAACAGGCAGGGTATTCGTAGAAGCAAGCAGTGACTTCGGCTCGATAAAGCGGATACTAGAGTGTAAGTTAGAAAGTGGTATATATGAGCGCGATTTGTATGTACTGACTTGTGGTATAGGTTATAATGAAATTTAAAATGCAAACCCTCAACGTCTTTGAGAGGGGAAACGATCTAGTTGAGGATAAGTGAGCATTTGATACGCCTAGTGTGTAACGTTTTAACAGACCTGTTGCAAGTAGTGATCCTACGATTGGGGGTCTTCTAGTCAGACGACGAGGACATGTAATAGTCTCGCGACACAAACCTGAACGACTCCAAAAATAGGGAAATAGACCTTAAAAACACGAGATTGTTCTGCTAAAGATAAAGCTGGATGAGAGAGTTGAGCTGCGTACCATGATTCCATGAATAGATTCATCCTCGTTGGCCTCGATAATGGCTTCCTCGACGCCCTCGCCCTCGCCTAGCTCCGGAGATAACGCCGCGCCAATCAGCTTCAGGGTGAACTCCACCCCAAGCTCCTCGCATTGCTTCCTCGTGAATTCGGCGTAGTACTTGCTTGGGCTAGACGATGTCGCGAGAATTCCGACAAGACGCGGGCGCGTGGTGCACTTCGCCAGTGAGTCCTTCACTTCATCGCGGAACGTCGCTGCGATGGGATCGGCTTTCAGTAGCAGGCCCTTCCTTGAAGTTGGCTCGCTCATTTTCAAAATATTGCGGATGTGAGGGCAAACAGTGACTGCAAGATGCGAGGGTGCCCCACATAAAAAAACTTTGCTCGGGCCGGAGCTATCGTTCAGTAAATCTTATCTTATCACCTTCCTTTCTAAGCTAATGCTCGTCTAGCCTTTCTGTCAATTGGGTGCATTTAGCGATCGCTACGTCAACTTTGCAATCCGCTAATATGAAATGGCTTAATATTTTTGCTCCAGAAAAGAGGAATCCGCAAAAAAAAACACCATTGATTTCGGTATTGAAATGTAAAGCGGAAAACTAGAATTGAGATAGGCGAGAACAAACGCACAGGCCTGAATCCAAGAGAATCGCCATGCCACCAGCGTGGAGCGAAGGAATAGTTCTGTCCCACGTTCTCAAATGGGAGGTGGAAGTTTGCGGAGCGTAAGTGGTACATCGGGGAAAAAATACATGTCATGACGACGAATGTGACGAAGGGACAGCTCCAGGCAGAGGTCACAGACAATGCCAAACGTTTGCTCACTGAGCACGAATTAATGACTGTTGCCGTTGATTTTCGGCGCTACTGAGTCAACGGGGCCTTCCCTGCTGTCGCTGGCGTCAGTCCCGCTTTCGTTCATAGAGTCCTCGTCCGTGCTATCGGTTTGACGAGGCAGCGGCGGCACCACAGAGTCGTCATCTTCTTCATCCGCCATTTGTGCGGCGCGCTAAGGAGGATCACGCTGAGTTGATTTCCGTTGACAACATGAAAATAGCATACCTTCATAGCCTCAGCCTCGTTCGAATAGTGTCTGCCACGGGCACGCACGAAAGCTGCATGTTTCGCAGCCGCTGTGGGTCCATGTTATTAGATGATAGATCTTCTGGCATGAATTATCGAGACGCACTTTCTTCATCCATTTCCTCGTCGAATTCAACTTCTCCGCCGGGCGATCTTGAATCGGCTCTAATAACACTGCGTGCATCATTAGGCAGGTTGAAACTAGTGCTCCGGCTGGAGGTGCCTGAGCGGAAAGACATAGATGTTCCCGGTCGTCCCCCATTGCTTGACACGGATGTGCGACGCGACGAGGGCCCTGATGTGTTTGCGCCGGTAGATGACGCAGATATCGCGGGAGACAAAGGGCGATGAATCTCCTCAGGCGAGTGCGGATAGCCAAGATCAAGATTGGGAATATCTACGGCGACAGCTTGTAAGGGTATAACACAGAAAACACGAGGAATGAGGCAAACCTCCTTCAACAGTATCTGTTTCTGCGTTGTAGCGAACATAGGGCGTTTTGGGCTCGGTGATCTTCATCAAGCTGTCCTTGCCGATCTCAGTCAAAGCAAGATTTTCTTCATCCCATTGTAAGCTGCTACAAACAGAGAAAAGAGAGGATCAACAGTGCCCAAGCGGGTTGAACAGAGACGGACTCACTGTGCATTGGCGTTAGGAACTTGCGGGGTATTCTTGAGGATCCCTTTAGGTTTTGGGAGGGAGGCGGAGCGGGGAATGCGGTGAGTATGCGGTTGGTCTTGGACGACAGACATAGTAGAAGGATAGTTCCAGGAGAAAATAGGTAGAAAGCTCAAGTTGGAGTGTCAATTATTATGGTACAACTCCAAGCAGCAATCTCGGCAGATGCCCTCAGTCTGTCTTCCGAATCGGGCAACACAGCCGCCTGGCCTTCAGGTCCATCATCGCGCATGTTCCGTAGTACGTACCCGCGTACCTAGTAGTTCCCCTTGATTCTAATGTGGTATAGTATATTACAACGTGTATATATCGCGCTACGGTATGAATGGGTTATAGTCCCCTCAAGTCCATGAGTGCGCCGGTCAAGCGCTCAGCCACATTTTCGGGTTCTTGTCGAGCCATTTCAACGATGTTCAACAGCTTTTTGATCCCGATCTGAAGATTAGGGCTTAAATCATCTCTACTCCCAAATCCTGCGTCCTCTAGCATTCTGATTGCGCGCTTGCGGTGCTGATCTGTCGGGAATAACTCTAATTCTTGCAGAACATACTCCATAGCGCGCAACGACGAGACGGGGGGCACGCGCAATTCGGAGTCGAAATTCTCCGACAGACCAAGATCAGTAAGGATCGGCCGTAAGGACGAAGTGGCAATGATCAGCAATCGCCGGCCCTATTGTTAGATGTTAGCAAAAAAAAAAAAGCGATGAAACGTCGGAGACTCTCAAACCTTGGGCGGTCTACGGCCAAATAGGACCAATAGAGTCTGCAAGATGGCGTTCGAGAACCTGGCGCCCATGGGAGTCCAGTCTGTTATTGACATCGATCAGCCCACGATAAACTGGTTCAATGAAATGAAAAGGAAGACAGACCGATTAGACGTTCAATATTGTCGACGACGACAACGCTTAAAGGACTCTTATAACTGTCTATGAAAACCTTGGTGATGGCAGTGACTTTCTGGGACTCAGAGAATCCAACCATGTTGTCCGGTGAAATGAGTTTGATGAACGGGAATTCTGAAGCCTGTGCAATTGAAGCTCCCAGAGCAGTTTTACCCGATCCCGGTGGACCGTGAAGCAGGATGCTGACAAGAGGCGTCCGCGATGAAGTTCTTACTTGCTCAACAAATAATTTTCCAGATTTGAGCAACTCCTATGTGGGTATGAGTGCCAGTTAGACAAATATATAAGAAGGGGACTCACGTCTACGACGGGGTCATAGTGAATGATTCCGTTCTGAATCACCTGCTGTAACTCTTCTTCTGACACACCGAAAGCAGGATGCACTTCATCCAACGCCCTCATAAAGTCGGCTCGATTCACTCGCAGATTATCCACATCGTCGGAAATACCCGCCATGGTTCCAACTTTGACATGTCGATTGAACGCGAAACTTGTGGCACTCTTAATCAAGCCCCCAATCTCGGCTCCCGAGAAATTCTTCGTTTGTTGAGCGAGTTCCAGTAGGTCGACGTCGTCATCCATGACACCATTTGTTCGCATTTTGGCAGTGTGAATATTGAGAATTTGGTACCGACCGTGTTCATCAGGAAGGGAGATTTCCATGTGGACTTCAAGACGACCGGGACGCAAAAGAGCTTCGTCAATCATGTCCAACCTGTTGGTCATGCCAATAATGAGGATGTTGTTCAATTGGTCAACACCGTCCATCTAGTTGATAAGAAGTGAGTTGTATGTCGACAGAGGTGAAAATTTGAGTCTACCTTTGACAAAAGTTGGTTAACCACGGTATCTCCAACACCAGTACCGTTATTGGTAGAACCACGCTGCTTGAAGATAGCATCCAATTCATCAAATATGATAATATGGAGACCACTGTCGTCGCCTTTCTCTTTGTATTCCTTTTCGGCATCCGCAAAGAGTTTGCGAATATTTTCTTCTGAAGCACCAACGTATTTACTCAGGATTTCAGGACCATTCACAACTTTCGGTTCTCGGGCATTCAACATTTTCCCAATTTGTCTCGCGATGAGAGTCTTTCCCGTTCCTGGCGGGCCATGGAGGATCATACCTGTACATCAAATGGTAAGGAAAGGTTGAAAGGAAAACAGCTTTTCTTCATTACCTTTGACGTGCTGAATTCCTAATTTTTCGACAAGACCTGGAGGAAAAACGCGAGAAGCAAATGCTCGTCTAAAGATTTCACTGAACTCAGTGTCAAGTCCACCGATCCCCATGTCCTCGAATTTGAAATTAGGTGCGAGAATTGCATTTGGGGGTGCCCTATATTATCGAGTCAATGACGTAAATTAGATACGATGATGTACGCTTACTTTTTAGCACTAGATTTGATTTGAATACTACTGTCGGGTGCTTTCATGATTGAGATATCGGTCTTCTCAAACAAAATCCCCCTACGTTCATGACCCGGGGCCTGTGAGAAGGTTCGAGTACTCCTTTGTTGCTCCTCGGCCAGTTCAAGCGTAGAGACAGACTTGACCAGCGCCCTGATTTTGTGTCCAGCGTGATCATACACAAGTTGCTGGCCAGCAGACAACACCATGCCACCGAAAGACCTAGAGAATACTCTGGCAATGTCATCAGCTTCAAAGACTTTGTCGGCCGTTGCTTTTTTGATAGCGAATCCAACTTCGAGGTCGAGTCCTCCGAGATATAACGGTGCCATGGGATTTGGCGGCGACGGTAAGGGTTCCACTAATACAGTCTCTCCAACAGCTGAGAGGCCTACCCATTGCCGGTGTATCAAAGAAGCGCCGATTGTTCCTTGTTTTACTTTCCCCTCAGGGTCATGCCTAAGGCGCCATAAATTCGAATTTCGAGTTTACTACATTGAAACTCACTGCACTGTTAAGGCAAATTCGCCTTTGAGAAGGACATGAGCCCCCGAAGGGAAGTCATAAGGATTGACAATAAGGCGGTTGGTTAATGCAAGATTATCACTGGGACATCCTACGACCTCGAAGCTAATGACAATGTAAGGCGTTGGACCAAATCATAGCTCGGATTCAACGTACATGCTTCCGGGTCGAGAGGGCGGTGGTTTCCTGGTCGGCTTCTCAAACATAGCTGTATTGGGGTCATTATATCCATTGGGGGATGGTGCATACTGAGCAGAAGGTGGTGCGGGCCTCCTCAGTGGTTGCCTGGCAAAATCAGGGTCTTCTGATACTCGATCATAGCCAGAACTAGGGGTACTTGGTTTCGATCTGTTGAAGAAGGACATAATAGAATCAAGATGGAGTAGTGCTCGAGGTGATAGGAGATACGAGGTTATAAGAGAGCTTGTCCCAGCTAGATATATGGTATTCCAACGCGGTGCGCAGTTGCACTCGTGTCAGTGTCGTGGTCGATGCTGTGGAATGTGATGGCAAAACGTAAAGTACTTTGGAGGCCCTGACCGTGGTACTCGGTAAATAGTACGGGGCGCTTCGAGCGATGACATAATCATTCTGGGACTAATCCGTCTCCATGACCTTGCTCGCTATCCTGCTCGTTACGTGCTGAACATCTTCCCTTCTCCCCTTTGAATGTCTTTGTTCAACGCGCTCATTAGAGCTGAACCACCGCCACCTGCATTTCCAGATGTCGACCCGCCGTCATGTCGGCTTTTGGGGCCAACCGCACTAGTACGCCTTATTTACTTCGGGTCTTCAACATGGGGGGCCGCGCCCAACGATCATTCACGCTCATCTGCGTACTCTAGATAGTGCAGGCACTTATGGGTCTCTTTGTGATATTATCCCTTGTTTACAAGAGGCACCGGGAGACACCAAAGCGCCCGTGGAAAATCTGGTTGGTGTGGTAGCCACCAGATTGTCTCTGTCTTACCTTTCATCTGTCAGGTTGTTCGACGTGTCAAAGCAAGTGGCAGGTCAGCTATTTGTCCACGGCATAAACCTTCTAGTATCGGGATTGGTATCTCATCATACAGACGGCAATGCCTGTGTATCTTATTTCCTCAATATCTTGATTGATACCACATTCGGTGGGTCCTTCCTACGTATAAAGTGGCATTCAATTGACTAATATGAAATTATAGGAATTCTAGTGATCTATTTCACCCTCCACTCCCTGACCAACCTTTTCACTGAAAAGCTTCAACTAAAAGGCTTTGAGTCTGGAGTCTATGGCGACCCACCCTCACTAAACTATTGGGCCCGTCAAGCTGCTCTGTATATACTGTCTCTGACGACTATGAAAGTAGTCGTTGTCGCAATTCTTGCTTTTATACCTGCTATATATGATGCGGGAGAATGGCTGCTAAGTTGGACAATGACCGGTGATGGGGACGCCCTGCAAGTTGTGTTGTGAGTTTGTCACCTTTAATCCTCTTGATTTCATTTCGTTGATTGTTCAATTGAATCAATCTAGTGTCATGGGGATATTTCCCATCATCATGAATGTCCTCCAGTTTTGGATCATTGACTCGATTGTAAAAGCTTCTGGCGGCGCTCCTTTCCTTGATCTCGAGCGTGGTGATCACCAGGACCGAGAACCATTGTTTACACAGTCAGAAGACGAAGACGGAGATCATGACGAGTCTTCACATGTGGCACATCAGCAGCCTGGGCGCCGGGCTTCATTGTCGTCATCCATTTCGAGAGAAATAGACGACCGCTCATTTACCATTGACACGCCTAATAATGACGAACACAAATCTGCTGCTAGTTCCTCGCGACAGGTTTCTGATGCTCACAGCTATCCACCTAGTCTGTCCAGCAGCTTCTCCTCCGACCACCACTCATCTCATTCCAATAAAGGTCCCCGGGAGGCCAAGAACTTGCAAAAGAAAGCGAAGCGACGAGTCCACCCCATTCCACTTGTCACCCACTCGAAAGCGGCATTGCCTTCCCTTGCATCTCCTACAAGTATGCCTCCTACCCCCAGTCCCAAGCTCGCTGCCATTCCCATCGCAGATGATCATTCATGGGCCGACTCATGGGACGATCCTGCTGAATGGGAAGGTGAGAATCCACAGAAACAGACACTATCGACGCCTGGTCAATGGAATATTTCTACAACACATACAATATCTTGACCGTCACACACACTGTTATACTGCATTTCTTTTATATATTTTCACGGGTCCTATCGTTTGCTATCATGTTTGCTTTTATAACCCCCAATAAGTTGAATCACTAACACCGTATAATTGTTATCACTACTATCCATTTCACCACCATACATACAACTTGTACATATCTTTGCTTAGTTCACTGGGAAATAACGGTACCAAACTATTTATTCGCGCCATCCGTGCGCCATTCAGTTCTGGAGAGTGAGTCGAGAGTCGAGACGATATTTGTGGGGGAGGGCATATTACCTCATAGCCCGCGTTGCACACGTGTGGCCGTCGTTGCAGTGCTTCAATAATTTTCCAGTCCTTGCTTCCCGCATAACCACTGACTAGTACTGACTGGCTCTTCCGAATGTCGGAAACACCTCTTCCGCCAGGCCTAGAGCCCTCTCCGGAAACGAATGGCGCCGCTACCGGAGTGTTTTCGCTGGAGAATATTCTCGGTGAGAACCATGACGCGGTTGAACACCCGGGAAAATCTAGCGCTGAGGAAGCGGTCGGCTGGGACGAAGAAGATGCAGAGGTGCCTCTAGCAGACGGGTACTGCGTTGAATGCGAAGGTAGGCGTCTGGGCGTAAACCCACAAGCATAGCACTAAGCATATTTCATCTGCAGATCAGCCTGCAGAGGTCCTTTGCGAAACCTGCACCGACGCCTATTGCGAAGTGTGCTTTGCTGCACAGCACCGCAAGGGTTCGCGTAAACAGCATCCGTTCAAGCCTCTGGCAAATGGCGCAAAAACTAAAACGAATGGGGCCGCATCTCAAGGCAACACAGACGAAGCAGTGCGTGGTTTAGTTCTAGCGGACACAGATTCGAAATCTAAGGTCGATGCAGATGAAAATTGACGGCGCCGATGCCACTGAAGACTCTGATGATGAAGACTGGGAGCGAGTTGTCCCTGGAACACAGATGGAAGTCACTGGTGCGCAACCTGCCGTCGGCGAAAAAGTTGGCGAGTGGTTCGTAGACCGGGCAAAATACATTCCACTCCGGTTAACTCTCTCAGAACGCAAATTTCTTCGCCTCCTGGAGGCTGCTCTCACTGTGTCTGAATATACTGACAAAATCGACACTCTCGGTTTCGGTCTCTCCAAAGCCAAAAGGATTGTCCACCAAATTCGCGAGTTATGTGCAATCATGTCAGGCCTCTTGCTCTCGGCAGACTATAAAAGAGGGCAAGAACTTTTCACCGACCGCGATTTCCAGGCAAATGCGGAATTTTATCAAACCGTTTTTGAACTCGGTCGAAGACACAAAATCATGAATCCGGACAAAATGCGCACGACATACGGAAAATTGATCTATCTCTTGCAGGTATTTAGCCTCTTGCGTGGTTTACTACTGCACTCTTATATCCTGGAATAGGATAGTCAAATGTCAGAAGTCAAAGATCTGTTGAACTTCTCCTGCGTCATGCCTATCAAAACGGTGTATACGATCCTGGAAGAGCACAATGCCGTCGAACTCCTTCGCGATGATCTCATAACAGTGGCCACAAAAGAAATTTACTCGGAAGGGCGACCGCGCCGGGATGTCCAAAAAGACATCAAGAACAAGGAACGCGCTATTGAAATCCTGTCCTCACGATATGCGACCAACGAGCTTTCGCAGGAGAAAGTCCGCCAGTGTCTATATTCGATTGGAGACAATCATGCATTCCTCCGCGCCAACCGTGACCCTTGCGAGCGCATGATTGTGTACCTCAAGCAATACTTCCACCCTACATCGGCCAAAGACCCTCATTCCAGCCTTGCCATCCGAAGCGGCAAAGGGGGTGCACGTTTATCTCATGACCATAACAAACAATATTCATATGTTCTCCAGAGTTTGACGCTTTGGCGCGAAATTCTGCACGGTATGCCGTCATTCATTCGACTGTTTTCATCAGCAATCATACTGAAGAATCAATGTAGATATGTTTCATTTGTGGTCATTGGCAGAGCAAGATTTGTTATCTGAAAATGTCCCTTACCGCCTACGGGACACTGGCCAGGGTCTGAACCGCGTTCAGGCATCCCCCAAAACATCACGTATGATGCACAATATATTGCATAAAGCACAAAAGAGCGTCGGGACCTGGATTGGGTCCAGCGTCATCCACATGGGCGATCACAACGTGCCAAACGCCCTGCTATTCATTGACAAATACACCCAGATATACCGCATCCTTTTGCCTATCTGCAATGCTCTTTCTCAGGTTCCCATCCTTGCGCAAAAGCCTGCTATCCGGTCATATATCGACGATGAATTCGGCTCGGTCGATAATTGTATTCGGGAAATCTTGGGCGATTTTTTCAGGCATGGATTCGATGGTTCGGGCGCTGACAACTTTTTCGACGCGGGCAGCTGCATAGATGGGCGTTTGACAAGTGCATGGAATTGGTGCTCGTCGCTAGAGAAAAAGAGGTTTTTCCCAGTATTCTTACTATCTGGTTAGTCTCTCCGTTTCAAGCTGCAGAAACCAAAGTTAACATGTACAATAGGGTTCGTTGGGTTTGATGGCGAATGGTAGACTTGCGTCGATTCTGGGTTAGAACAGGTTGTCGACATGCTCTTAGATACAACTTAGACGAGCCATAGTTGCAATGACACAGTTGAAATAGACCTCGCAACCATTATACTGGGTACATACAAGATATCAGGCAGGAACTCCGCCCTGCTTTTTGGCAGTGGTGACAACATCGAGAATACCGGCTAAGCCGGCCTTCCACGCCACTAGCCGTTTTTCCAATGCCTGCCACTGTTCCTTTTCAAATGAGCGCGCAGTCGCGCGGGAGATGTGGAGGCTTTGAGTGGTTTGCGAAAGTTTACCCCATACAAGTCCGGCACGGATGACTAGAATTTAAAAATCAGCCTGGCTCCTGAGAAAACATGTGAATACACACCATCGATAACCCATTTCTCGACCTCAGAAATGTCGACCTGAAGAGCCTCAGCTACTTTCGAATAAGGCAGGTTTTGTCCGATGTGTTTGAATGCCAGAGTTGCTAGTGTGAGAAGCCGAATTTTGTGCTCGAGGTCAGAAGCCGAGATTTCTGTCCCGGCGACGTCAGCAATTGGTGTGAATACAGAGGGTAAGACGACTAACGGTATTTCTCCAAGGCTTGGGGATGGCTTGATTGCCAGGCGTTGAATTCGGGAAGCCCACCGCTGAGGAATATCTGGAGGAGAGAAAAAAGCTCGTGTCCCTTGATATTGATTACCGCGTCCAGCTTGAACAGCGCGTCGAAATCGAAGACGGTGGGCAGACGCAGGGCAGTAGCAATGATGTCTGCCGCGGCGGTCTTCGCCTCATCTGATGTTGCTGGTAGGCTCTGCAGGTACAGCAGGGAGTACTCGTATGCAACGGCGCTAAGGGGCAAGACGTTATTGTTTATCGCTCGTCAACAAGAGAGCCAGACTCACGGCTGCTCAGCCTGGACGTATGCGGTTGCGACAGATTTCAAAAATGCGCTCTTTTCTTCGGTAGATATCTCCCACTCTGTCAGCCATTTTTGGACATCGGATTTTGTGAGCTCAAGAACTGCAAGCTCGTCCTTCGAGGTCGCAATCTGGAGGAGGGTTTGATAGATGGTCAAGCGGAGTGGTGAATTACGGGGAGTGGTGTTGAAGAGGTTGGAAACACTAAAGATATGTTCAATGCTACACTACCAGAAAAATTAGGTTGAGAACACACATGCGATATTTGACGGAAAGACGCTCCGATGGCGACGAAGAAATGGTCTTCAGGAGGGTGGTGAGGTATTGCCTAGCTTCCGGAGAGGTAGGGGGATATAGTGAGAATATGTGGGCGAACAACAGGTTGTAAAAGCCCTCAATTTCTGTTTCATTGAACGCCTCAATCATTCACGGAGATGCATGACGGAGTTCTATGACTACTCACCTCTGTCCGTTCCATCGCCTAATCCTCGCACCTCTTGCAGTAATTTCGACATGATCAGTTTTCTCCTGCCCTCATCCTCCTCTATAGGCTTCTTCCCCTCCCCAGACTTCAGGGCATTTTGAAATGGAGCAACAAAATTGGAGCGTTCCTCTTCTGATCTATTTCTGACAATATAAGAGAGCAACTCAGAGATCTAGAGTGAATCGGTTAACAAGCGGCCCAGCACCGAAAGACGTTCTATTATACCTGCTCTTCGAACGTCCCTTCGGCAAATATCGAGACTGAGTCTGTAGTGTTTGCCATTTTGTTTTGCGAGCACTGGAGTCAGCGTCCAAAAAATTGTGACGGTCAAGCACAACTAAAGCAACACGTGCTTCGAAGTCGCCAAATTCAAATCTAATCAACTTTTCGACGGCTCTCTTCACAGTTGTTCAAACATAACCCTCACGACTTCCCGCTAAAAAATCCGAAAAGGGCCAACTTGCTTGTTTTTAATAAAGGAAGCTCGTTACAAATTCTAATGTGTAATTATACAAGTAATTGACCTACATAAAATCGAAATTTCATACAATCATAGGTACTTAGCACAAGCATGGGGGAAGTTAGTACGAGATAGAATATATAAGCGCATAAAATAAAATAAGGGACTAGAAATTCTAGTATAGCACCCATTTCGGCAGCCATGGGGCAAAGATTTTGTAGCAAGCCTTGAGAAATAGCTGCTTCATTCTGGTAGCAAACGGTGGTTTTCTGCGATCGCAGCGTTCGAGAACCGCCGTGATAGCTCGCGCGCTCCGGCCAACCAGCATCCAGGTCTGGTCCCTCGGTCCAAGATCCCAGCTGACATAGCTCTGCCGCACAATGGATACATGGTCGAAGCTATCGTACGGCTTCCTGATTTCGTGCCCGACCAACTTGTGCTTATTACACGCGTAGCCAAATACTATCCGCGAGTCCAGAGGCACGCGGTAGATGCGCAGAAAGTCGGGCGTATGGGTCTGGGTTTGTATTTTCTCCTCAGAAAAATCGTTGGTCACGGCGATGCGAACTTCTTCGTCGGCGGTTCCGGGTCTGGGCGCAATGACATATTCGGTGTCGTCCACTAAGAAATATGACTCTGATATGCCTATCCGCATCCTTGTTCCGTCAGGCCTGACTGAGTAGTCCCGCTTCCCAAGGTAATTATACAGGGGTTCCTTTTTCAGCGGGGGTTTTACCACTGCAGGCTTCGGCGCAGCCGCACGAGGGCGTACTGGGTGACTTGGAAAGAGGCCCCAGTGTAGAAATAGGGCGTAAAGAAGGTGAAGGAAAAGGGACCCAGGAATGTTGTGGAAGCTGAATGGAGGGTGCGATGGAGGGGTCTGCGGCCCAGATGGTGGAGGACGAGGACGAACTGCCCAATCGATCTCGTCGGCATGCAGAAGCCAGTCTGCAACTTCGAGTTCGTCTTTGCTGTGTGAGACACATTCACATCCTCTGGTAGCGATATCTGATCCCCATGACGAGGTGCTGGAATTGCTATCGGTAGAACCGCGTCTGCGTCGAGGGTAGTTGTATAGTTCGCGGGGAGGGCAATGGTCTTCGTAGAGGAAAGGCGTGGATTCAATCATTGTGGGGGACGTGTGGCTCCTTCAGTAGGAGGAACAAGTGGTGGTTATTGGAGAAGAGGTTGGTATATCGCCTAGAATTTTGCGCTCACAAAGCTATAAGGGCCCAAGCAAAACCTACCTTATTGTACCACTCCCTTGAATTTCAAATATCAGGCGAATTCGGAGAACAACGCATGATATAACAATAGCACTTCTCTTTCGATACCATGGGTCGCGACAGAAAGCTAAGGCTAGCGAGCTGTAGCGACGGGGGATCGACCAAAGTAAAATACAAGGGAGAAGGGATATGCCCTTGTCCGTATTTGGCAAGAGGAAGGGGATGTCGGATACACGTGATACAGTGACCGTGTGCTTTGATTCGATCTCCGACACGCAGGTATAAATTGGTTCTCACGAAAACTTTCTTTCTTCAAGTGTCCGCATCGACCTACTGAAGCGTTAGCGCAAGCAACAGAGGTTCACTCATCTGCATGGCGTTATACTTTCTGGTTGACGGAGCGAGGCGTTCTTCGGGACGCTCACGAGAATCAGCAGCACTGTTTGAGCTCGTCTTTTGCGTTCGAGTCCGCTCCGGTGTTGATTTGGATTGCGGGAGGCTTGATGCTCAGCAGTGTGTGCATCGTCATATTCCTGTACCTGCCGTACCCCATTCTTTTCGGAGGATGTGCTACTATGTGGCCTTGACGGAGTGGTCAAACCATGACGAGAACATTCCTACTCTTTCCTTCTAGTTGTGTGTATGTAGATGACTGCACAATTCTATCCTTTTTTTCGAAAATATTTCTGAAGCCAAGGGTTCTATTCTAAGGATGGCTCCAGTGGAGCTGTAGGTTGCTGAAATGCAACTTGAAAACCTCAGAATATTCTTGTTAGTATCTTGGGTATCCATGCGCAGTTATAGGATTTAAAATTATAAAGTAACGACTATCATCTCTTCGCCGCAGCGGAACTACTGTGGTACTCCTCCTCGTCACTATCCCCTACTTCGAAGATCGGAGGATCCGCAAGGGGCTCGCTTTCCTCCCGCGCCTTGCCTTTCCGCTTGCGCGATGAGTTATCATCTTCGTCTAATCCGTTTTCTCGCAGCGACGACGTGAGAGGGATATTTTCTTCGGTTCGCGTGATGGGCAATTGCACACGCCTTCGCCGCAGTCTGCACCAGATGAAGGTCCCAATGATGAGGAATACAACGACCAAGACGAGTGCAGCAGAGCCGGCGTTGTAGTAGGCTTGAAAAAAAGTCAGTTTGCACATAACTTGCCATGAGAAGGAGAACGAACCTTCCCACATAGCCTTGTCTTGCTGGGGCGTCTTCGCCGGTGGAACTACCGGTGTAGCATCATGCTCTTCGACGAAGAGCGGCTTGGCCGTATTGCCAATGGTACTTGGAATCCTCGCAGATCCATCTATAATGGCCGTGAAGTTGACACCCATGAAGCGGAGCATCATATCGTGGGCAACGTGAGGAACATCAAAGGGGACCATATGAGAAGCGTTGAATATCTGGTAGGAGAATTAGCGTTGGTGCAGCATTTGATGGTGGCCATTTTTACCTTGACGTAGGTCAAATTTCTAGAGGCTACCCACGTCCCAGCGGGAACCTCATTGACTGCCCACGATTGCGTTTGTACGGTCTAACATATTGGTTAGCAATTAGTTACAACAAAAACCTACGCCGGACGTACCCCCAAACCAGTCTCGCCGTTCCAGGTCAATCCTTTTATCATATTTTCGAGGCCGATATAGTTGCAAATGAGATCCTGGTCGCCTGCAAAAATCATGATGGGTATCTTTGACAGAACGCGGGGCAAGACAGTGATAGATGATTCCAGTTGTCGCTCCCGGAAAGCGCTATGAACAGTAGAACGGCATTCGACCCAATTCCCTGGATGGGCTGTCGCGTGCAATGCGTTAACAACATCCTGTCTCTAAGAAGCAGAGATATAAAACTGGCTGAAGGGGATAAAGGTAAGAACTGACACCTAGGAAATCTTTTATTTGAGGCATTTCTGGAGGCCAGTTCATGCCGCAAGCGGGCGAGGTATCTTCTAAGCGGATATCATAGATATTAATGCACATTTTCTGGTCATTGACCCTGTTTATTCGTTTGAGCCTGATTGGAAATACACTTAGAAAGAGATATACTGACATTCGCGTCTTGATATTCATAATGGACTGGAGCACATTCTGGCATCCATCTATCACCATTGGGTTTGATGTGAGTTTTTGTATATCAGCTATACAGGTGTCCGTAATTTGCTTGACTTTTTTCCAGTCCTAATACGAGTCAATCAATGAAATTCAAAGATGGCCATGAAAACATACGGGTGTGTTCTCCACAAAGAGCCCAGTTTTGGTAACGTAATCGAGATAAGCAGGGTATTGAATCTTAGAGTCCATCCAACCGTTACCGATGGCAGCGCCTCGAAGAGGAATATCCAAATTAGAATTTAAAATAGCATCAGCTGCCAGTTATTTTCGAACGTTAGACCTGAACGCATATCTCCGCAGTAAAATGACCAACCGTAATATGGTATCCATTGACCAGCAAAGCTTTCCCCCGCGAGATAGGTCTTCCACGAGGCGTAAGACGATGGTTCAGAAAGAGACGAGCCGTACGTACATCGACGATCCTATATTCGGGGAATACCTCATAGAAATTCCTAAAAAATTGAATGGTTTGCGCTTGAGCCTGCCAACGGAATAAATAAACGAAAAGCGATTAAGTGCGCTGGTGAAAGGTCACCTCTTCCATAGTGTGAACGTATTTATCAGAACTAGTGTAAGAAAATCCAGTGCCCACAGGCTGGTCAACTGTGGGAGCGTAAGAATACAACAATAAGCGGGGCATTGTGAGCATACCAAACACCATGGTGGAATACTCCTCCCATCCGCCTGATTTCACGTAGAAATCGTGTGCTGACTTTCCATCCCAACGCCAAGGCCCCACCTCCATCATGGCACCGTCAAATGAAGAACATCCTGGGCCTCCCTTGAAATCAGTGCATTAGCATATATGTATTCATGACCTCAGAGCCCTCACATTAAACCAAAATATTATTCTTTCCTTGTCAGCTACTCGTCGATTCTTCACCATGAAAAAATACAGATGCGCAGTCACATCCGTATTTGATGCGCCAGATAGATTTGGGTCGGAGGAGAGATGGCCTCCAAACATCGTCAACGGATGGTCTGGGTCTTGGTGAATATAGGGTATCGAAGGGATATAGAACGATGCAGCAGAGGGTTCTGAGCTCCAGGGCGATTATTACGCGAATTCAGAGCAATATGAAGTGGCAACTCACTCTCCAGCGGCGCAGCCAGCGCATAGTGGGCAAGTAGTGGGATAGCGGTCCACAAGACCCGACGGAGTAGTGACGAGGACATCCTTTGCGCACAGTGAGCGCTAGCTCGCAGGCTCTATGTTACCAGAGGACGGCGGCCACGACTGGAGGTTCGGATAGTATTATGAATTGAAGCGGAAGATGCCAGCTGCCCAGGGACAGTGGGCGGTGGCGGTGCAGCGAGGGCGTGGCAGAATTGAGACGCGCTTACTTTCAATCGTTTCACACAACAAGAGGGAGCGCGTGTTGAGGCACACACGGTCCACACGGCATACAAACTCCCTATCGCCCAGCGCTCGCTCTCTTCCAGCAACCATCATGAGGCTACTCTCCTCCCTCACTCTCCCCCTCCTTGCCCTTGTCGGCTCGTCGCAGGCCCAATACTTCTCCAAGGGTTGGACACCGGGTCAGGCAGTGCATAGCGATGTGCCAACCGCTTCCTTTGCTTCGGCGCCGTCCCAACCAACGGAAACCTTAGTGACCCCAACAGTCCCGGCGAAGCCATTCAGCTTCTCAAATCTCTTCGATATCAACAATATCTTGACCTCGGAGCCAGCAGTTGCCCTCTTCAATAAGTTTGGTGTCAACATCACTGACAAAGTGCAAACTGTGTTGCAACAGCAACTCTGGGACAACCGCGTCACTCTTATCACGGATGACAACTTCCATGATCTCCTTGTGAACGAGCCTATGACACCGGAAGAAGAGAAAGATCGGGTTTGGCTGCTGGTCATGTGTGTCTATCTACAATTACGCTCGAGCGACGAGAATCGTGTGCTGACAATTTGACCAGCTCCGTCACTGCCGCAAAACAAGAGGGAATTTCTAAATACCTCGACGGTGTATTCGACTCTGCCTACAACCAGACACAAATCATTGGCGACTTGCCCAACGTCAAGTGGGGCCGTATCGACTATCTCAACGTTACCTACATCACCACCAAATGGGGAATCTGGCAGTACGCATACACACATTCTATTTCTGCCATGCGCGGCCGCTGACGCCGACCCCGAAGGGCTCCATATCTTGTAGTTGCCACTGAGCGGGCCCAGAAACTCCGCTTCTACAAACCACAACATCTCCGACTTACTGAAGAAGCTATTCGCGAGTTTTTGACGGTGGAAGGCTGGAAAGATAGTCCTGTCTGGTCCACTTCTTTTTCCCCGGGAGGAAGCAGGTAATGTTTCCCGACTTAGACTGACAGCGAGATATCAGCCGACTTACAGGTATTTCTACTTGTAGGGAATGGATAATGGACTTCCAGGCCAAGTGGTTCACCTTCTTCTACGACTGGCTTGTTCTGGTACCCAAATGGCTCCTTGTCCTTGCCTCTGGAAGTCTTGCATCTGTTTTGATCAGCTTCATGCACAAGAGTCCACCTGCACCTCCAACCTCTGCAGTAAAGCCCGCCGCAAAGCCCGTCGCCCCTGCCCCGCCTACTTCTGCACCTTCAGCAAAGTCATCTAAGACAAAGCCCGCGTCAAAAGCAGCGACCCCCGCACCTGCTACCGACAGCGAGCGTGAAGCCTCCGCCGCACCCGCCAAGCGTACAAGTACACGGCAGCGCAAATCCGCTAAACACTAGGTGATTGTGTGTGATCTTCGCAGTATGCATATACGATATTATGGAAGGACAGAACCCCTCTGTGCAACTGTCTCGTGGTTGGATATAGGATTAATTTACCAGATGTGCATATGTATCTAGTGGTAGGTTATGTATCTTGTAAACGCTATCTAGTTCGCTATGTTCTATGTATGTAGAAACTGCTCTGTTTCTTGATAATAAATGTATTACTGGAACACCACTGACAGTGTCACTCTGCTTTGCGGATAGTGATCTTATCACCATATCCTACTACCATAATTGCGGGCACCTATAATCAGTTTCATCGTTGTAATTTATTACTATTCTATTCGGCGCTCAGGCCGTCTGTACAGCATGTCGCAGCCTGCGGCGTCATCATGATTTTGTTGCGCTCTGCGCCTCTGGTATACAATTGCCACAAATACCTTCAAGCTTGCATCAAGGACAGCCATTGCCAAGACTGCACTAATTATGTGAATAACCACGGCGTCTGCGACGCGATTTTTTCTTCCAATCTGATCAGGCATAGCTGAATCTTGATGTGAGATAAGTAGCGAGTCACCAGCGATAGAGGGTTTGAGGCCATTAATTCAACGTTCAAAGTAGGTTGCGGCAACGGATGGAATTCAGATCTTTTAGCTTGGCACCCACCTAGACCCCGAAATAGCTTTTATATGTACACGTGACTTCATTGATACTGTACCGCCCTGGACGTTCGCTAAGAGCGATGCTTTAAGACCACACCCTTTCTTTTCTCCATCAACCCCTACCCCAGAAGATGTCTGCTGAGCAGTACATAGAACAGGATTCTCATGGGACTTCAGGGAATAATGAACTGCCCACCTACGATGACCTCGCCGAACAAAATGGGCCTAATTCGAGGTATTTAAAGAATACTGGGCTTGTCGGAGTGGATGTTCCTGATAATTGTGGGCTTTCAGATTCGGGCGATGGAGAGGGTGGATAGAGAAGAGGTGCCTACATTTGAACCGGACATTCCGACAAACTCGTATCTGAGACCATTGATGTATTTCAGAGCCGCCGAGCGCTACGCAGACATTACCCCGCAAGAACGAGAACGGCGACGAGAGCGCGGTTGGGATCTTCCACAAGGCGCAGTGAGTCATTGAAAGTTTAATGGTCGGTATTGTATTTATGTTGTTATGATATAAAGCGCGCTACTCAATCTCCTAACGACGAAGAGGCAATCGATTCGCCGTCACTCTTCGTACCCGCTCGGAAGGACAGTCTGCCATTACACATTCAAACAGACTACTTGTCGATCAATGATTCGCCCCCACACACACCAGACAACGCCTCGACGATTGCACCACCACTCCCATTCGTTAGCCAAACTATAGCGCCCACACACCTCAAGCTAAACAACTTCGGGTCTCGATTCCTACCGCATACGACTTCTCAAATACGCTGCGTGTTGCCTTTGCTTGGGGATAAGATGATACTCGTAGGCCACGATGTCGGCCTCTCTGTATTGGATATGTTTCCGCAGGAATGGAACGACCATGGGGAGATCATTACCAAAGGTCCTGATGAAGCACAATGCCGCCCGATATGGCTGGGCGAGACGTGCGTTATGCTGTGCTTTTTATTGCTGAACACAATTGAAAACAATGCCCACAGTGTCTTCCAACTTTCTATTCTGGAAACAGAAGACATAGGTAATGGCACACCCCAAGGCGTCGTTCTAGCTATCGTCGGTCCGTCCCAGAGTTCTGTGAGCGGGAAGGATACAGAGTCGACACGTGTAGCTCGTATGTACAACCTTGCGAGCCTGATCAGCCTTGCAAGGTGGACACTGGCGAATAAGGTAGCTGGAATCATACTGTTTTTACGGGATGATGCTGATAACACCAAAGGGGACCAAACCGCTTGATCTTCATAGAATGGCAAATTGGCAGTCACCTAATACTTCGTCAAAGAAACATAGAGCCCAAGGAAGCCTAGCTCGTGGCATTAAATCTCTCATTGACACTCCACAATCTCACAACGGTCAACAAGAATTTGGAAGCGCTCCCCAAGCACAAGGATTCCTATCACCCACCGGGAGCACAGCCTCGGCCTTCCCGTCGTCAAATGCATCTTCGTCAAGTCGACGCAGTCCATCTTCCCGGAGGAACTCTGGGGAATCTAGTTGGAATGTAGTAGACAACTTACCTCTCCGTTGGGCTACGGATTATGTCCCTCTTGCTGTTCCTGGATCCCGACTAGTTGGCGCTACGGTGGTCACCTTTGCGACATGGAGCGATGACACGCGAAAAGGCAGAATGGGTGGGCAGCTGCTTGCAATCGCTACCAAGACAAATATACTCCTGTACGAAACACCGAAGGGCGAAAGGGCGTACCGATTTGTCAAGGTATATCAGCACTGCTACTACCCAGTCTACTGTGCGCTCATTTTTTGGTTAGGAATTCTATACACCCCTCCAGCCTCGGCAATTGTGCTTCATTCAGCAATTGGTGACTGATACCCGAGGTTCTACGGAGCATTCGCCGACGGGGCGGTTTCACCATTCACACAAACGCTCTGATAGCGGAAGCACAATTAAAGGCGTCACGAACACCGCTTCGTCGTCCACTCCCCTAAGCTATGGGACCCACCTTAGTCTATTCGTCGTTTTCGACAAGAAAGCAGGTCTAATCAGGTTGGCTGATTCTGCTGTCGGCGAGGTCGAGCTGGGTGAAGACGGCGGCCCGCAGCCCTCGAGCGGGCTCTTTCCTCGTGACACATTCGCATCGACAGTAAGTGCAGCGAGCATCCGCCAACGCGCGCGACTTTCCTTCGACATCCGCGAGTCTGCCGCCAAGTGGATCCTGCCCGTCCGCTGCGATCTGCCCGTCCCTGGAAAGCCGGGCGTCATGAAGCCAGTCCACGTTCTGTCGAAAGGAAAGCGAACGCATATCGTTCCCTGCCCGCTGCCTCCCCGCCTGTCGGCTACTTCCCCGCTCCACGCTGTGTTCTGGAAATGCCACCCAAAGCACGTCTCAGCTCGCGTCATATACTCGCACGGCGACCCAGTCGACGAGCCGCCCCTACTTCAGCTCGTTGCCTTCGGCGAGAATGGAATCGAGATTCAGGAAGTTGGCGTCTCGTTCATGAGCAACAATGGGAAAGGGCGCGCGTTCCCTGACGAGCAAGTGCGTGGTGAAGAAGACATCGGCGACGCTGGCTTCCTCACGATGGGCGGGAACTGGGATCGCATCGACCAAACGTATGGGTTCCAGATGATGCCCAGCGCGTCATCCATGTTCTCTGTCGAAAGTATGGACTCGACAGACCTCCTTGGACGGATGAAAAGGGAGGAGGGGATATATGGCTGGTGCCGGAAAGGGTTGGAAGACTGGCGAGTGTTCTGGGTTGGCGGGGACCAAGAACTAACGCTGGATTCCATAACCGACACATACTATTCAGGTGATTGATTTATGTATGAGTAAACGGACATCTTAATGGACTGTCGCTGAATCGCTGTATGTTGTACAAACTTTGCTATCACCTATTCCACATCATCACAATGTAGTAAAAAGTAATACAGGTCAGACATTGATTATACTCTCCATACCTGCTATGTGTATAGCAGCCGCCTTCTGCCAACGATTCCCACTGAAGATGATGGTCTTCGGTATTCAGCGGAAATTTAGAATCCTGTTCCACTCCGAATAGAATCTAGCAAGATGTTGTTCGAATCACCTCCTGCCTCCCACGTAGCAAATCCTCTCAAGCCAAAGTCCCTTATGAAGTTCCCTTTGGCAAAGAATGACTAATACAGAGTGAGACATAAGTATAGCTCATGTTGATCCATGTGGCAGTTGCGTACCTGAGCGTTGTCGAACGACACCATGATCTCAGTGGTAGAATTGTACACATATGGCTAAAATCAATGGAATCGTGAATGTGCATTTGCAGAACAAGATAAATTGGCTCACCGTTTGACTGCAGGTATCGTACCTGTAACTGATATTTTGCTTTGGCATTCCGTCAGCATTCAGGTATCCAAGTTCGATCATTCCCCAGAAATCTATGTTCCCTCCAGCAGTCTGCACGTTGCCGCATTCATCTGTGCCTGCGTCGTCATCCCACGAGTCGCCCGCCGGATGTGCGCTCACATTGAATGCAGGATAAGCAGCCATTGTCTTTGAGGATCCATTCTGGAATGCATTTGCTTTGGGAACCTGGAACGAATGGCCATATGCCGCGACACCGAGTACAATCTGAGAGGCAGGTATACCCGCTTTCCCCCACGTGCGGAGCGCGGAGACAGCTGAGCCTTGCTGATTTTCTGGAGACGCACATGTGTCGTTCAGTGGTGCATTTGGGCCAACTGTGGGGCTCCACGGCCCCCAGATATCGTAGTTCATGACGGCTATCCAGTCAAGCACTTTGCTGAAGCCAGAAACGTCCGTGAGAGGGTCGCCGTTTGGGCCAATGAATGGAACCGTGGCCACTGCTGCGGTGAGGATCAACCGCAAGCCAACTGGGTCTTTGCGCAGCTCCTGCAGAAAAGAAAGGAAGTGCGCAACATCGTTGAGGTTGATTGTATTACATCCAATCCCTTGATTTGCAGGGTATTCCCAGCTACAGAAGTTTGCTTCAGACATACGCTAACGCTGATTCAAATATGCGCACGTACTCAAAGTCAATTCCATCCAAATTGTATTGTGTGGCAAATTTCGTGACGGTCTTCACAAAAGTAGTTCTGTTCTTCGCTGACCCGACATTGACAGAAAATCCTCGAGAGCCTGTCCAACCACCGATAGATACCAGTGCCTTTACTCCCTAGAAGAATGGATTGTTAACACACGGATTCAAATACGAAAATGAAGGTGGTGCACATTTTCGTGAGCCTGAGCAACAAATTTGGGCAATAGCGCAGGGTCGGATCCACTCAAATTGAGGACATTCGTATCGAATGTGGTTTCCCTACCATAAGGTGAGATTTTGATCATTAACTTTCAGAAAAACTGCAGTATGACTTACGCAAATGAATAGGTAAGATGGGTATATTTTGACCAGGGAACGTCAGAAAGCGGGAACCCAGCGTTAGCATGCCATCCCGCGTACCAAGCCGCAGCAACTTTAGAGGGTGTTGAAGAAGCCTGCGTCGATTCTACGAGAGTCGCACAAGTAGTGGTCAGGAATGTTACTGTTTTCCAGAGGGATGTTTTTCGCATGGTTGAGTTGGCTTGGAAGAGGCTGGTGGCGAACAAGGAACGGGACGGCCGACCCTTTTAAGCCAGGTTTGCGCGACTTATATGGCGGGGCTGCACATGTCATCGATCTACAGAAGAACGCCCATAGTTTGGCACGAAGCGAAGTAGCACATTGGCACCATAGTTGAGCACGGCACAGGAAGTCTTCGTTTCGAAAATAGAACACTATTCGGAATGGTTCACTGACTCGGATCAATTATTTGTCTAAAGACGCTGTCCACAGCTACTGTGTACGCACTTATAAATTCTGGAAACACCAAAGCGCTGACATGTAAGTGCTGTTAATAAGAGTTGAATAAGAGTCATACAGGGGCAGGGTAGCCGTAGAGGCGTCAAAGAGGCGTTGAGCATTCTTCAAACTCCGACCTCCCTCGGGGCTCGGATGTAGTAAGCGTTATTGAATTCGAATTCTTAATTCGATTGGAGTCCGATTTATGTCAGTTCTTTATAATTACTGCAAAAGACGATTCTTTGCACTACACATAAGTATCTTTCAAAGAAGCCCCCATGACCCAGATTCCCAGAATAAAACTCCCAGAATAAAACACATAAGTGGACAGGTGTGCAATCAGGTGGTGGTACAAGCGCCGCAAACATCCCTCTAGTCCGCCTTAACAAGTTCTGTGGCGCCACCCTTTTCAATCACAGCAACCTTGTGTTTCATGATGGATGCCTTGACAGGATTTGAGTCCTATCACAGTCGATTAGGATTGGGATGCTCGGTAAAGAATCGTAACACTGCGTACCTCAAATATTTCATTGAGCTCCTCGCTAGTCACATATGCGTTAGCGGTCGAGACAACAGAATCAAAATAACTTACAGTGTGCGCCCCTTCGTTTCAATGGCGAAAAGGTAGATGATGAGGCACTCAAAGAGATCCCACCCGATATAGACGATGTAGTACTGATGGTAGAAAGATGGTCAGTCGAGACTTAGTCATAGAAGAGAAGCAACTGATTCACCTTCCAGGTAATTCTTTTCAACGCAATGGGACCAGCGTAGGTATTGACAAATGATGCACAACTAACGGCAAATGCATAGCTAGAAAAGGATGATTAAAACCATTTTGTTGCAGCAATGAATTACTCACAAGGCCATCCCCTTTGCACTATGAGGTAGATGATCATGTTTTAGATATTATACGTTTTGATGATAAGGGGAATAACAGACCGAGTGTTGTAGTCCAAACATTCAGCTGGATAGAGAGCTTGCAGAGGAGTATATGCCAAACTGTAAACAAAGCCGAAAAGGACTGTGCCCATGGTCAAACCATGTAAAGATTGAAAGGAAGCTGATTATCTTACAGATAAAAGCAATAGCTGCATTCGCGCCTTGGGGATTCGCATTACTTGAACCCCATTTTGCCGTACAGCCTGGAAATATAGCTGTAGGTGATTATCGAAGACAACAAATGGTCTGTATTCATACCAGTAACAACCGCTAGCGTTCCAGCAGAAGCAAGGGTTCCCCAGAACCACATGGTACGGCGTCCCACCTTATCCGTCAATGCTGTACCGATTAATGCACCAACTGCTGAAACTATGGTGTTGGCGAAGTTGAGAACCAACCTTTGGTTTTGGCTATCTACACCGGCGGCACCGAAGAGAATGGGCAAGAAATACCTATAGACTAGTTAGTTGATGCCTTTGTATTGCCTTGAATTACTTTACCCCAGACCATTTCCTGACCATTGCTATTAAAAAAACGCATAAAAAGCTTAGAATCGGAGTAACAGCCTTAAATCAAAAAAATAGTTACTCCGAAGAAGCCCATAAGCAACATCATGGAAGTCCGGTATCTGGCATTGCGGGAATTAAAAAGTTCTGTGTAGTCCCACCTATCAAACAAAAAGATAAGCAGTCGGAGAGAAGTGACTTCATAGCAAGAAACTGACCAGCGTTTATCAGAAGCATCCAATCGAACACTCTCCTCAAATTCTTTCCATTCCAAAAGTACCAGCGGTGCATCTGGGTCACCATTCCCGTGATATTTGGCGAGAATTTTGCGAGCTTCGTCTTTGCGACCGACAGCGATCAACCATCTTGGAGACTAAAAATCAATGTAAGCACAAGTAACACATTTATCTAGTCGCAACAATACTTCAGGAAGAAGGAAAGCAAATATCAAGAGAATGCTAGCTGGGATAATTTGAATGGCTAGAGGAGCTCTCCATGAAGTTGTAGTTTGAAGACGACCAGTTGCAACGGTCAGGCCAGCTAAGGCGAAGTAAACAAATTTGAGCTCCCGGAGATAAGTCTGATAACAAATAGAGCAGGACTAACTGCACAGAATAGAGCCAGAATAGTAGAAAGCTAGACTCATGGATCAAGATACACCCACCACGAACATGCTTTTGACGGCTTACTATTATAACTAAAATGCTTTTGTTCAGTCTCACATTATACCTAGCGTTGTTGAACTCACAGTCCTGTTAGGCGACCACGCCATTGAGGGGGAGACATTTCGACGACATACGCAGGGGCTGCTGTTGTAGTAATAGCAACTCCAAAACCCAGCGTAAATCTTCCACCAAGTAGATAATGCGTATTTCTGGCGACTGTAATAACGACAGCACCTGCAAACCGACAAATCTTAAACATAGTCGCACGGCTGATATAAAAAGTAGATCGTACCAATAATAATGATAAGACTTCCAGCAGCCTACATGTCGTTAGATCAAAATGGATATTTTTGTCATATTCAATTTACCATTCCTCCTCGACGTCCAAAGCGGTCAGCAATAGGTCCGGCAACAAGAACCCCGGCTATACTCCCTATAGAGTACTATATTTTGGTCAGCGCCTCACGACTAAATCTGGCGCCATATTTTAAGGAACTTACAATACCGAAAATAATGGCCGTTACAGTACCCACCCCACCGCCGCTGTCTGCGCTATCGATGTGGAAATACTGCAGATATTGGCTGATCGACAGATGAACATGAGTAAACAACAAGGAGTCTTCAATACTCACTCCATTCCATTGACGGCGCTCATGACTAGTTGATATTGATAACATTAAGTTGGTCCTTGATGATGAGCTTGTAAAGTCAAAACTCTAATTACCTGATCCATCAAAGCCGTTGGAGAGAGAGCCCATAAAAGCGACAAGGAGGATGGCGAAAAGTTGAAGGGATCGGGGACTGGTTGGTGACAACGGAGGCCCGTTGGCCAGAGCGACTGCAAGATCGAGATTGGCAACTTCAATGTATTTTGCATCGCCTGGGATCATAGAGTCATTGGCGACAACGGGAGAGGTTCCTTTCTCATTTTCGCCATGATCATCTTGCGAGAGTTTCTCGGGAGAATGTGTGGACATGTTGGGAGCCCTCAGGCATATCGAACAAAGATAACTCCTATATATACCTACAGCCCCTCGGTCAAACTGATGTACGTCGAATTTGCCTGTCTTGCCAGGTCAAATACGAATATTGGTCTGTTCGCGAGGAAAACATACCCTTTCCAGAAAGATTGTGGGGTTAGATCTTCACTTGTTGGTCAACTTTAGTTAGTGGTTCCCTCAGAAGCGTTTCTCGGCGTGATTTCGGAGAGATTGTTGCATGAGTTCTTTCCTACAGAGATACCGAGCTGGTCCAATGACACACAATAGTAGGGGAATACCGGTAAGAAGCTTGATTGCGGTGTACTGAAAGTTGCGAAAAAGGAATGCATGTCTTCGCTGCGTTCGAACCGGCCTGGTCCCATATAGTGACCTGGTATGATTTTCGAGGCTGTCCCTCTTTTTCAAAAAGAGTAAGTACACTTGGTTGTTCATTGAGTGCTATAGAGAGTAAAGTGAGTACATAATCCATGTTTGAGAGAGATATTCGCAGAGAATTCGCAAGAATCAATTGATATCTGACGAAGCCGCAGTTCTAAGAGCTATTCTTGTTAAGTATATTCGGTTGCAGGATGTTTTACTCATCGTCAGTGCGCAGCGGCCAGACATCATCTGTCACTGCTTTTGGGGGGATATTCTGACAGAAAAGGGGGCCAGGTGCACCGAAGTTGGTGCCATCTCCAACTGTATACTGATACTTTTCGCCATTATGAGTAGGGTCTTCTTTTCGCATTGAATTGTCATAGAAAACGTCGACAAAGTCACCGCATCGGTTTATGCTTAGAGGTAGAGAAACCGATAGTATTTCACGCGAAGGCCATGCGTGGATGGTGGTGCGGGATCAAGCAGTGACGAGGCTACGTTGTCCGAGGACGGATCAATCGCGATTTGGTCGACTTTACTCATAACGTCCAGAGCGAAGTCCAATCGACACGTTGCTACGGCTTCTTCCTCGCCTTTACTTCCTTTATCCGTGTCTGGCCTTCTTCGGCTTATCCAAATGTTAGAGCTGCCTTCTGTACTGTCCTTGAAGTCGTGGCTCTTGGAAAATGGAGGCAGATTTCATCCTAACACACTCTTCAAACAAGGTGCTTGTCACAAGAAATACGACCCCTGCAGAGTGAAGGGAAATTAACCACGCGATTCAAAGGTTCCTCTGGATCCTCTGTCATAGCAGAAAAGGCACTAGAAGCTGACTCGACAATTGTCGAGTGTCCATTCGATCTTGTAATCACGCAGACCCTCGCAAAAAAACAGGTCATCCAAATCTTAGGAGGGCCTGCGGATGAGAGCACCAGCGGATGGAGTGAAAGACAATGGATAGCAACCTATATATCTTTCCATTGGATTATCGAACCTGGGGATCTGAAGTACGAGCCAAAGCCCAATATTATCTTTCCTACAATGATTAATTCAATGCTTTTCAGGACAGACGCAGCTGACGAGCTGTTGCATCGCCATTATCTTGATACCCTACCCAAGTCTGAAAGCCTTCGTACCCCCTTACACTTTACGCCCTCTGAACTAGAGCTTTTTAAAGGGTCAAATATCTATGGCGCCGCACTAGACCGAGAACGAGAGTGGAAAACAGAGTGGAATCAATGCCGCGAAGAAGTCTCGAAATTCAATACATATCTAGGAGAGCGATTCACTTGGTACGCATGCGAATTCTTGTCTGCTACAATCACCTTATCATCCCACAGGGAATACTACCTGACCGCTGCGACATACCTGTCCTCTCGAGCTTTCCCGTCTTCTTTGCTGTCGCCTACACCCACACTCGTACATTCTGACAGCACCCAGCCAATTTTGATACCTGGTGTTGATGCATTGAACCACGCTCGTGGACAACCTGTTTCTTGGTCTGTGACCATCCCGGAATCGAAGGACGAAGTAGTTTCTCGGAAGCCTACAATATCTCTGATAGTTCATCGTCCCACCCCCGAAGGAGAAGAACTATTCAACAATTACGGTCCAAAACCAAACTCCGAACTAATTCTAGGATATGGTTTCAGCATGCCTAACAACCCGGACGATACAATCGTTCTCCAGATTGGCGGCCTGGAAGGAAGCGGCGCGAAAAAATGGGAAATAGGGCGCAAAGCTCAAGGAGCGGACGCTTTCTGGAACGACCAACTCTCACAATTTGCCGAGAAAGGTCAACCGCCGACATATGAAGATATCCTAGATGCATCCGGCATGCTAAGTGAAATGCTCAAAGACAAAATAGGACGGTTGCCGAATCCTGAGGTAGGGAGTGTACACGAACTACGACCTGATGTAGTTACCATGTTCCACCATTACTTGGAAGGTGCGCTGTTCTTCATGTTCTTTGCAAGCCTTATTGAATCCAGAGTCATAACAGGACAAAATGATATTCTTTCGTCATTGCTAGATTTCTTCACGGCACGGACGCAAGACGGTATCGACATGGCCCGCCAAGAAGGCATTGATATTGTGCTCGAGGATTCAGATTCTATGTCAGAGTGATTACATTGCCAATGCATCATCTCATTTCAACAGCACTCCGTTACATCAGAAAGACATTCCTGCTGATTTTCGCTCTATGCTATCATACAACCAGCCCCATACACAAAAATATTGGTGTTAACTATCTGTCTATCATAAACCAGTCCACGAGAATGTTTTCGCGAGCTCGACTTCCCCCTCCAGCCTGATATCCGCAGAAGACGCACCAACAGCGATGCCGAATTTTCCGTTCTCGGCTGTCCAGCGCATTTCCCGGTCATCGTAGAAGCTCAATGCCTCCCTGTCGAGTGCGATGGTGACTCGTTTCGTTTCGCCAGGTTTCAGATTGACTTTCGTGAAACCTTTCAGTTCTTTGACGGCGCGAGGAACAGACGCTTGTTGATCAGAAATATACAGCTGGGCGACTTCGCGGCCCTCCACCTTTCCAGTATTTGTGATGCTGAAAGACACTTCGAACTTGCCGTTGGTTGAGATTTCCGTGCTCTTCAGATCGGTGTATTCAAAGCTTGTATATGAGAGCCCAAACCCGAATGGGAGGAGAGGCTCGAGCTTTCGCGCTTCGTAGCTTCTGTATCCGACGAAGATGCCCTGTAGCAATGTTAGTTTTATAGGCCACTACATTCTCAGATGGTGAAGTTACCTCATTGTAGTGAACTTTTCCGGGTTCCTGGCCTTCTCCGAAGGATAAGAACGACGGATTATCTTCCAGTCGGACACTGTAAAAGTAATCAGTGACAACATAGGCGCAAATTTCTTGCTGGACGTACGGGAAGGTCAGTGGAAGCTTGGCGGATGGGTTCACTGCGCCAAAGAGCACGTCGGCTAGCCCATTCCCGGATTCATTTCCACCGTAGAATGCCTGCAATTTTTTGGCCTATCAGACGGAACAGTCAAAAAATCTAGTCAATAAGACTGACCTGAAGAAGCGTGGTGGCTTCATGTATCCAAGGCATTCGAACGGGAGTGCCAGATTGATTAACGACAATAGTGTTGGGATTTGCCGACAACACTTCGGAAACGAGTTTGTTCGTAAGCCCAGGAAGTCTGATCAAATCTCATTGAGCAAGGCATCGTTTTCAAGAGGAACATGCCACATACTCCATATTGTCACGGTCTTTCCCTTCTGTTTCCCAGCTGGTAAGGTAAAAAATCATAAGTCAAGACTAGAATGGCATTTTATATTTGCCACCCACTCATTGTTCAACCCTATCACCAAAATGGCCACTGAGGAATGAAGGAATCAGTTTAATGTCTTACAATTTCGGTAGGAGGACGAACCATCAGATTCTTTAGCAAGGACTACTGCTTCTTGTATAGCCTCGTCCGCATCGACAACGCGTATCCCTCCTGCGCGGATAACACCCCAGCAGCGGAAAGGGAGTGCAACCGAAGCCAAGGCGGCGTTCGACACTCTGATTTCCAGATCGTATTCTTGTCCAGCCTTAAGTCCCTTTGCGACTCCGCGCATATCTTTGCCGTTGAAGGGATCCAAGCCGCCTTCCATCGTCGGAATGAATTCGACGACGAGTTTCTGATCTATGAAGAGGTTCCCCTGTCCGATAATGTTAAGACCTAACTCCCAATCGCCATCCTCATCTGGAGTGAATTTAGTAGAATACTGTTCGGGGGTCCCATGTCAGATGGAAATTTTACATATAGACTGTAAAGACTTACACGCATCCAACAGATTGTGTTGACTTTGGTCTCATCCTGGATTATCGGATTCAGGAATTGCATACAAGAATATGATATAAAACACTTACGACACCATCCAACAGAACACAGTTTGACCTAAGCGTTGGGGTGCCCCACGCAGATTCAGGAAGTTTCTCAGGGAAGACCGGCGATGTCGACATGAAGTCTGCTGTGGGCGCCTCGTTCCAGAACTCAAGATACGCTCCGGGCTGCCCATTGGCCTGGCGGATGTAGGAATCGAGAAGAGGAAGATATCTGTTCGACGGCGTTCCCAGGGTATATTTGACCTCCGCACCGATCTTCTGCGCTGCGCTCCGGATGCCTTCCAGAGGCGATACTGTGTAAGTCGAGAGAAGGCTGGCTGAACCGCCTCCAGATGTCACGGCGACTTTGGCGTTAGGACCAATGACAGCGATTTTCTTGTAGGCGGCAGTGAGAGGGAGGAATTTCTTGTCGTTCTTGAGCAGTACGACGGAATCGGCTGCTGCTGTGCGGAGGACTTTGCGCACTTCTGGCGTATCAACGGAACCTTCAGGACCATCAAATGGAATTCCAGACGCTTTGGCTCGTTGAACGAGGCGCAGGATCTATGATCATGGAATGAGGGTTGGAGCTGACACTGATATACCATAAATATAAAATTTACTGACCCTTTCAACGCGTTTGTCGATATCCCCAATGCTGATCTTTTGACCAATAAGAACTCGTTCCAAGGCCGCGCCGCGCATGATGGAAGGCCCACTGTCGACAGGCAAGACAGATAGTCAGAATATGAGGCTAAGAGGATGGTATTCAACATCACTGACGGCATCTCAAGGTCCAAACCTGCTTTAAGGCTCTCTACTGTGCTGTATACACCGGTCCAATCGCTCATAACAAGGCCTGATGAACGTGAGTTGTTGACGAGTCTACCACTTGCTCAGTCTCACCTTGATAGCCCCATTCCTAATCAACAACTGATTAATTCCAGGGCATTGTGATAACACGGAGAGTCTTACCTTGAGCAAGATATCTTGCAACAATTTGTGATTCTCCGATGCATGTATACCATTGACTCGGTTATATCTGCATGTACGTCAGCTTATGCATTTAGACATGCGAAGACGACTAGCTTACGCAGTCATCAAAGCCCATGGATTGGAATGCTTGATGGCGATTTGGAAAGGCTTAAGGTATATTTCCCGAAGTGCGCGCTCGCTGACTTCGCCTGTAAGGTTGAAATTTAGTCTGGAGAAACAGTTCCAAAATATGGAAAATCAAGACTGACTGCTAATTGAAAATCTGGGAGTGAACATGGTGTTAGCATCGAAATTATTTGTGAGAAAATGTCAAACTTGCCGTTCAAACTCTTGGTCGTTGGTGGCGAAATGCTTGATAGTCGCGCTGACACCCTTCGACTGCAAGCCGTTGATATATGCGGCAGCAATGGTCCCATTTAAATGGGGATCCTCAGAGAATGATTCGAACCCACGACCGCCCAGCGGGGAGCGCTGAGTATTGACAGTGGGTCCAAGCAGCACATGAGTACCTGGGTATTCAAAAACATTAGCTCAATTCGATGCCTCGTTAGATGGACACGCACTCTTGGCTCGACATTCCTCCCCTATAGCTTGTCCGACAGTATGAATGAGGTCTACATCAAAGGAAGAGCCCATTCCAGTCGACGATGGAAAACAGCTCGATGGCACGCCGTTGAAGACTAAAAAACAACAGCATTAGGATCGTTCATACATATGATGAGCACATAGTGGTACATCTTGTCCCCCGAGCGCCATTAGGACCTGGCAAAAACAAACTTTCAGATATATGATATCTACACGATGAAAGATATAACATACCATCGCTGAATCGCAAAGGTGGGATGTCTAGCTCTGGGAAACCTTGCGTGTGCCACCATCCCTAATGATCGACAGGTTAATTAGCGCCTATAAGTGGAAAGCAATTGCAATACTCACCACACCAGTGAGCAGTTGAACTTTCTGCGGAGTTGATAGCTTGGAGAGCAGGGTTTCGATATCAGTGGAAGCCATGGTGTGAGGTTCCAGGAATCGATTTTGTCCTCTTTATACTGCGCCAGGACTTAGTAAGAAGGCACTGTCGGACATTTACCGGAGAAACTGAGAGCGATCAGGAGGTCCGTAGTCGAGTTTATTTACATAAATAGATGGCGATCTGCAATAAATGTCATAGGACTCGGTGGTGTGCATGGGAAACGCGAGTCTTGGAGATAAAAGCTGTAAAAGGGGCGAGTTGTGCGATGGCCAGCTGACAGCGAATAATCGTGGGAACACCGGCCGGGTAGCCCGCGGCCGCGAGCGCAGAGTCCCCTAACGCCCTTCCATCCATTCTCGCCGGCGCCAATCCATCCATAAACCCTGTGCTAAGAGGTCGCAAACGCGCTAGGTCGTATTTTATCCTGCAACAAACCCATTCTGAAAAATTAGCTCGCGGTATGGCGTTGACTATCACTCTCAAGTGCGTGAATTTGCAAATTCGACCTCGATCTGAGATTTAAGACGGCGTGATGTCAGTAAAGGGAAAAAGAGGGCTAAAGTAGAGACCCAAGAGGAAACATCTTCCCTTCCTGCAACTTCAGAGCCCCCACATCCGACAAAAAGGGGTATGCCTCGGCCTCTTATGCATACCCGGTTCAACAAGCTGAAAGCACATTGTCCACTGCTATAGCTAAGCGCGCCGAGACCCGACCATGCCCTGTTTGCGACGAGCAAATTCCACTTCGTCTGCTTGCCAGACACTCGGAACTAGAGTCTGAACGCGTCGAGGAAATTATCCTAAACGTTGGTTCATCCGAAGTAATTTACGACGACTTTGATGAGTGAGTTTTACGCTTCGTTGCCCAGCAAAAAGACACCATCTTATGCCAAACCAGACCTGGGCCTAGTTCACGCGTTCGCCGTTCAGCTGTGAAAGCTCGTAAATCTTTTGCGACACAAGTCTCGTTTGACTCTCTCGCTCAATCTACAAAAACTATTCAAAGCGTCAAGCGGCATCGAAAGCAACGTCATGTCAAGCTAAAAGAATTAGCCAAGGATGACGAGGAAACTAGTATCAGGGATTCTTGGCTGGCAAGGTTTACAGGCGAAGAAATTACCTGTCCAGTTTGCTCGACGATTGTCAGAGGCGACCAGGATGTGTTGGATGCTCATGTGGATGCTTGTCTTGCGCATGAAAATCAGCGGCTCGAAGAGGCGCGCCTGCAAGGATCTGAGGAGGAGACTTGGGAAGGAGGCAACGACGGCAACTATGTGGGAGACATCCGAGGTACTCTTCCACAGCAATTTGACATCGTTTCCCGCCCTCATTACATCCTACAGGTGCTGGCTTTGTCACACGGATCGACGAAGAAGGCGTAGACGAAGACATCGATATAGATGGCGACGACCAAGCTATATTTGGCGTCCCCCAATTCACTGAGGGGGATGTATTCCCTCTAAACGTGCCGCGGCAAGTGGCCAATGATGAAGAGGTTGACATCGAAATAGAGGACGTGGGTGATGAAACTCGAGCAGAGCCGACTCTCCGACATCTTGTAGCATCGGGAAAGGTTGTCAAACGCAATATGCGCTCGGACGGCAACGAAGTAGCAAAACACCAATTGGACCAAGTCATGGGAGTGTCAGAAATTGACAAGTTGGATCTTGCTGTTACAGCTGCCCGTCGGCGGGGTGATAAAAATGCATTGGTGCTGGCGCTTGAAAGCAAACTCCAACATCTGGTAGGCACCTACTATTGTCTGATCAAATAGGATTCTCACACCGTGTTATAGGAAACCACAACAGTTTCATCCTCAACGTCTCTCCTTTGTCGCATCTGTCTTGACCCTTATACAGAGCCAACAGTGTCAACTGGTTGCTGGCACACATGTTGTCGAGAGTGCTGGCTCAGATGTCTTGGTTCCACTAAGCTCTGTCCCATTTGCAAACGCATCACCGGCGCAACTGACTTGCGCAGGGTGTATCTTTAGTTAGTAAGAGTCGTTTACAGCTTCATTTATATGTTTTCTTTGCTTTCATCCAGCCGCCTATTTTGTTTTCGTTAGACACATATTCAAAGACGACACAAGGTAGAAAATAGTGAGAGCTCAGATCTGGCCTTGTCAAATCGTCATTCCACGCCCTTGATAAACCCGCATGCGAGTGCGGTTACAAAAAGGAACGTCCATTGAATGGCAGGAGATCAGGGTACAAGAATGGTACCACCACGACGTATATAATCATAGCACCACCGCGCAAATGGAAAATGGCTCACCTGCGGGGTTTGAGGACTGCCAACGGGGTACTGTTCACACTCGAATTATCTCAACCTGAGTTTCACCGTGCATTGCCCGATCAGATAGTGGCCGTCTAGAGGCCTTTTAAATTATAAGGAAAGCATTAATATGGTATTACATGGCGCTAAGGCGTCTATGCAAGAGGACTAATCAACCTGGAGAAGAAGGTTCAGTTACGCGTGTCGAAGCAGCAAGACTGCAGCGCGACGTACTTGAACAGCTCAGGTTTAGGGTTGCTCCGCGTAAATCCAACATAGATGATGAGCGGAATCCAGCCGTAGTGGAGGATGGTCTGTGGCACAACCCGACCCGTAAGCAAACGAACATGGGCGGCAGCAGCGAAACGTCATACACGTCCAATCTCAACAGCCTTGTTGATACGTTCCTGGAGAAAGCTCAAATAAGCGGCAGAAAAGAGATATATACTTGCTGACGCACCTTTGTGTCTTCCGAAGGCATCTTGGTGTGGTGCTTTTGGGGGTTGGAAGAGAGTGACGGAGGATGTGCGCACCACGGTGAAAGTTCTCGGCTATTGCCGAGGTCACTTTTTTGGTGTTGCTCCTTGAGTGCAGACCGTTTCTGCGCCGGTTCATACATCCAAAAATCTGTTGCAAGATGCCTCTCGGTCCCAAGTCTTCCGCGATCAACATCCATGGCACTATCGTGAGCGACTCCTCCCACAATGTCCCGTAAGTAAACCTACGATTATCTTGCACTTTGATTGACAAGAGATGGTTAATCTAACTCAATTACTATTCCTAATTTTCACTGAACAGGCGCACGCCAACGAATATCACAATACACCCAGTGGCTCTCTTTTCTATCCTCGACCACTACCTCCGCCGTACAGACGCCCAGGACCGCGTCATTGGCACTCTTCTTGGCACACGCCACGACAATGAAGTCGAAGTCCGCTCGTCATTCGCCGTACTGCACAGCGAAACAGACGAACAGGTGGCCGTAGACATGGACTACCACCGTACCATGTACGAGCTTCACCACAAAGTGAACCCGAAGGAGGTTATCGTTGGATGGTGGGTAGCTGTTCTGCCTGGGTGTTTTGTCCTTCGAGGTTAATTACTGGTCTTCTAAGGTATTCAACGGGATCGAATCTCAACACCTACTCCGCCCTCATCCAAAATTTCTACTCGCAAGAGACCTCACCCCATCAAGCAATCCACGTCTCCGTAAATACTGGCACCGAAGAGGACCAAGAAGCCGGTGTCAAGGCGTACATCAGGTTGGTCCTTCGCCACTGATTCCGGCGCTATGCACTGAACAAATGCTTGAAAAATAGCTCACCCGTAGGCGTCAACCCTAAACCCGAAAACTGTGTCTTTGTACCCGTGCCCGTGGAACTGCGTTTCCACGACGCAGAGCGAAGTGGACGTGAGTGCATTACTAGTTCGCAAAGTTGTAGTATTGAATTCGCCGGATCTGGCACGTAGTCGACCTCCTTGCGAATACGGCGTCACTTCCCTCAGAAACGACCAGTCAACCTGTCGCCGACCTGGAGATCATCGAGCGCGCACTCGTATCTGTCTCTGACATGCTCGATCGCGTACTGACATACGTTCGCGCTGTTTTGGCGGGCGAGAAAAAGGGCGACCCTGCTATTGGGCGGTACCTCATGGATACCTTGGGCGCTAGCACAGAGGACTTGGAGAAGGGTGGATTCAACACTAGCCTGCAGGTCCGTGGCCGCCCAATGATATTTATTGAAAAGGCTATTAAATCAATATTTTCCGCAGGACACATTGATGATTTCCTACCTTGCAAACCTTGTCAGGGCTCAAGCAGAAGTCTCGTCCAGATTGGCCCTTACAGCCGCATCATAGACGTTTGCAATTTATGGAACTTTGTTGTATTCTTTTTTCCTTCTGCCTCTGGAATCAATGCGGTGAGATGGGTTTGGCCGTCTAACTGTTGAAGATCCGTGAATGTTGTAAATCGTGGCGTCCTGCTAAAATCTCTCCCAGCGGCCATGTGTTTGCGGGACCAAGTGTCGTTTCGTCGAATCTTTCGCTGGGACTGGCATACAGCCCGGTCTGAAGGTCTCGACAACTTGCGGCTTCAGCAGCTACCAGGGGTCGTACGGCGTGTAATAGTATCTGTTGGGCTCCATACGGTCCTAAATCGTTCAAGCGAACGGCAGCTGAGAGAAGACTGCGTGCATGCAGAAATAGGTGGAGATATTGCGATCGTTCTGTTGTTGGGCTTGAGTATTTGTCCCCCGACGATGGAAATAGCTAACGCACCAAGACTCAGGCCAAGCGCCGCGGTCAATACCCCCCAACATATAGGTAGGTGGCCGAAAACCTCTTCTTTTCGCACTTTCAGTTTAAATAGATCAACGAGCTTCCGCATCCGGGAGTCCTGTTCCTGTGATTCTTCACCCGAGAACGCAGCCAGTGAGGGGGGCTGGGAGAATCCTTTTGAATATAGAGTTAGAAGTGCTACGCCCTGGGACATGGAGGCCCGTCGGGCTACGTGATTTAGAGTCATGACTTGATATAATTCATCGAGCTCTGTGAGAGTCTTAAGAATATCATTGTAACCCTCGTCTCCCTTCTTCCCCCAGGTTGCGCTCTCCCCCGAGTCTGAGACGAATTTGGAGACTGCACGATGCGCATCGGACACGAAAGGAATGGCGCTCCTCGAGTAGGATCCAAGGCTATCACGCACGAAGTTGACCGTGGAGACGTCAGCACTGGGCGACGAGGACGTAAAACCGTGTTTGACGTAGGATTCCAGACCAGAAGACGCGACAAATGAACCTGTCGGAAGGTTGCTATCTGAGAGCAAAAGCATGATATAAGCTTCTGCCTCGTTGTCGTCGTACATGGTGAAGGACGCTTGGGTACCGTGTCCGGTCGGACGCGGGGAGATAAGATTACTGGCCGGCTCGGAGTCGGTAACGCTCGGGTATGATACCCGTTCACGTGGGGTCGATCATCCGACAGGAGTTCCGATGCCGAGTTTCTGACCTTCGCCGGCTCTATTTCTTGCGGTTTCCGGCGGCGTTTAGACCTTGACTATCGACACTCGCCAGCAACACAGACATCACGACTTTCTCTGCCACACACAATAGACTATGAGTTCGAAGGCAGTCCGCAGAATACTCGCTTCTCCGCCGCCAGTGGCCCGACGAGGGTCTATATCGCCGGCCGTCCAACGGGCCTCCATCTCCTCAGCGGCCTCATCCTCGTCGTCCGTTCATATTCCTCAAACAAAGAAACTCCGAGGAACAGCTTTGAACTCATCACTTGCCGTAGACTCTAGAGTTAATCTAACAATCTTGGAAGACGGATTCTTTGCCAGCCGATCCGCCAATAACACACCTCCCAATCCAAATCTAAACGAGGATTCCGCGCAGGATGGTGCGTCAGGAATCCATTTCTTAGAAAAACACAATATCTTATATGTATTCTTCAGCCTGGGTGACTCCACTAAGTCAATACCAAAAGATGATTGACTCCGGTACACTGCAAGGCGATGACCACCAGACCCGCATAATACAGAAACTTCAGGATCTACACGACCAATTAATCAGCTACAAACCGCCCCAAGTACCCGACGCACCTAATAGTAATAACCTGGTAATTTTTCAATTGAATCGGTTCTTGGCACCGTACTCACTTCCATCTGTAGCTTTCTCGGATATTCAGCCGCGATGTACCTACGCCCACAGCGCCGCCTGAAGCAGCTCCGAAAGGCCTCTACCTTTATGGCGATGTCGGCACGGGTAAAACAATGCTTATGGACCTCTTTTATCAGACCCTTCCCCCTTCCGTCAAGCGCAAGCGCCGAGTGCACTTCCATGCGTTCATGATAGACGTCCATAAGCGGCTGCACGCCGCCAAAATCGCAATGGGCTACCATGGAGGTGACTCAATCATTCCTGTGGCGCGAGACCTTGCCCGGGAGGCATCCGTATTGTGTTTCGACGAGTTCCAAGTGACAGATATCGCTGACGCGATGATCCTGCGGCGTCTCTTGGAGTCCCTGGTCAACTACGGCGTCGTTTGTGTCATGACCTCAAAGTAAGTAAATAAAATTTCCAGCATATCTATGTGCTAATTTCTGGACAGCCGGCACCCTGATGATCTTTACAAGAACGGTATCCAGCGATCTAGTTTCGTCCCTGCAATTGAGCTGCTCAAGAGCCAGTTCGAGGTTACGGATCTTGACTCCGGTACCGGTCAGTACAGAGTTGAAAGTACGTTTCTGCGGTGTTAATGATCTTATTTGGACTGTAGATTATCGCCGAATACCTAGGGCCTTATCCCAAGTATACTACTCCCCTTTGACGCCCGAAACCAGTCAAGAAATAGACAAGATTTTCCATGCTCTCGCCTCTGAAGACCCCAATGATCCTCCGATTCCCAACCGTAAACTGAACACTTGGGGGCGTACGCTTCTTGTTCCAGAGAGCACATCGACCGTGGCGAAGTTTAACTTCAACGACCTTTGTGGACAGCCGCTCAGTGCTGCGGATTACATCGAAATTACCAAGAATTTCAATACTCTTTTTATTTTGGGCATTCCTAAAATGGGTATGGATAGCAAGGATTTGGTGCGTCAAAGTGGACTTGTGAAAAATATACATTCATTAAATACGTATCCAGGCGCGAAGGTTTATCACGTTCATTGATGGTACGTTATATTCTTCTGTTTTCAAGGTCTAATCTTACCTCGAAGCTGCTTTACAGCCTGCTATGAAAGCAAGGTACACCTTACTTCATTTCTGCTATCAAGCGATTTCGTCTCTAATGGTTTCCACGCAGACGAAGCTGTTCGTGACCTCAGAAGTTCCCGTGTTCCAAGTATTCTCCGACGACCCCACGGAGCAGGCACACCACATCTCTGATCATATGCGAAGTGTCATGGATGACCTGGTGAGCGACATATCTATCCAATCACTCGCGGGACGTGTTCTTACCCCGGTTACGTAGGGCTTGTCCAATGACGTAGTTGGCTCAAGCTCGATGTTCACTGGTGAGGAAGAGGTGTTCGCTTTTGCGCGCGCTTGCTCGCGGCTGGTCCAGATGGGAAGCAAGGAATGGGCGGAGACGGCAGGCATGCGGTGATTATGATAGACAACACTCCCTGATATCTAGAGCGCCTTGATGTACACATTTAGATCTACCTACACATGTATTTATGGATGGATTTGTATACGGATTTGTTTCATTACAATCACAGCTGATCTATCTCGTCCAAACTTTCAGTGTACTATTAGATGTTTTTAGTGTAGTATAATATAGATGCTCTTCTATTATTGCTTTTCATGCAAGATTTAGTTTATATGTCTACTAATACTTCGTACAACTGAACCCCAATTATCAAAACACACGCATGGAAGTGTATCGGCCGAGTAATTTCAATAAAATTTAAATGTGCAGGTCGCTCCCATGCATCCCTCTTGTTATAAATATCGTTGTCGGTATTCTCACTCTGGTTCTCATTCTGAATCACACAAGACGTCAGTCAATAAGCACCGCACGTTAAATTCGATCTGAACAGCTCGAACGACGGAGACATTACAAATAAGCAAGGGTAACTAGTGTCCGATTCGTTGCACAATAACCATCTTTTCAAGCCGAATGTCCTACAAGCCGGCGCTGATGGGAGTGCATCCCAAAGCGACGACACCGTCTAAAAAGTAAAATCAGCCGTGTTCTATCACATCTGAATTATACACGCGTATCGCGAATGAGGGCTTACTGAAGCTGTTGTCGGTGCAGCAAACAGGCTGAGCATCGCTGTAAAAATGACATTAGATGTGAATGTGGCACTTCGATTATCAGAAAGGCTTACCAAGATATGCTGTTAAGTCCAACGACCGAGAGGGGGGTGCAGGTCACCCCAACAGCGGCGGTAACGCCTTGGAGAACGACCCCCAAAGTCCCGAGAAGGTCAGAAGTGGAAGGATCGGAAGGGTTCTGGAGGCTCTGGCAGCATTGGGCATCGCCGGTGTCGCAATCACTGGTGGTGGTGGACCCAGTAGTGGTGGAGGGATCGGTGGTAGCAGGATCCTGGCGACGTTCGAAGGGGGTGGCGACCGCAAGGCAAGAAAGGACAAGGGTGACAAAGGGGATTGTAAGCTGCATCTTGAGTTGTGTAAGAGTACTTGAACGAAAGCTGAGGATTGTTCGAGTGAAGATATCTGGCTAACATTGGCCTGCTTTTATGTCTTTCCAGATAGCCTGTTGTGCGCCTGCGTTCGATAATTACATACTGGAAGACATGTCAGAGTGGAGTCGGAAGCGTCTCCCTAGAAGGAGATCCGTCTGGCGGCACTAGCGTGTCTCGGTGATGCGAAGAAGTTGACAAACACTGTCCAAAATCTCATCGCTCGACAAAACTATACATCCAAAGATAGAATTAGACGGCGAGTGCAATGACATCGACAGATATAGGGACTTACAACTGAAAGTAATCAAGTTTTAATAAGAATTCGACCTCGGGATCTTGACGACTACATTTCGGTTATCGTAATCAAACACACAGTATTCCTTGCACTGCCTGTACATACGCCGTTGTCCCCAGAGTCTGGCCGCCGGCGTTTACGAGTTTACGGCTGCGACAGTTAAAAATCGTCTTCTCTTGGCACATGAAATGTATGACAGCTCTCGATGGCTACTTTCAGAGGGGCAGACAAGCGTGGATTGCCGCATGTTGGCCGTGTTCTAGCGAAAACAACGTGAGTGCGGAGTGCGATTTTGAAATTCAAACTCGTGCCACAGAACACGACCAAAAACAGTTTGGTAGAACACAAAAGAAAACAGCGAAGTTTGGAAGCTCCTACTCGTCACCGATCTATCCTAGAGCAGAATGCATTTCGAAGTGCGGGATTTCTTGGTCGGCCTTGCTTAGATCTCGAAAAGTAACCAGCAGCATTGGTAGAACCGCCCTTTCTCCGCGCTCGGACGATGCGTTAGAAGCCGGCAGGTTATGAAGCGAAAGGTAGTCAATCCAGTGTTGATCATTGCGGACGGTGTTCTGATGCTGCCAGAAAGTATGGAGGCGCCCCGAAGATGCTTACGGTCAAGTCTTGCCGCTGGAACGAATTTTTGATTCCAACGGGCTTCCGTATATGCAACGAAAGCTCGCTTCCGAGTGACTGACTCGCTTCGAGATAACTCTCCCTTGGTGGAAGCCAAACGAGTATTTTGTCGTCAAGAATTGGATGAGAAGTCGTGGTCCGGGAAATTCTCATAGCTATAGCAAGACGAAAGTTAGGAAGTGAGTAGCGAAAGCGCAACGGAAACATTAGGTAATGCATCAAGCCAACATCAAGCCAACGACTCGGAGCGGGACCAAAGCGGGACCGTCTGCGGTTTGAACACCTACTACTATACACTAGCCTGAGCTACACTGCCCTTAGGCCGAGCCAGCGGCGTTCCTCTCCTCCGTACTTTATTTTTGCGAATAATTTACTATGGTTCAACAACGTGAAACTTCTGGACTCTGTCTTTGCACGACCTTCCATTCATGCGACGAGTAATCTGCTCAATCTTGCCAGTCGAATCTTGGTCGAAAGGCGAACCAATTTCAGCCCCAATTAACTGGCGTGAATATGGGCGGTGGCCACGGAGAATCGAGTACGAAACACGAAAACTACAGCCTCTATATCTGCCGCGGAGCTCCTCTTCGGAGACAAGCCGAAAGTGCAAACGGAATGTGACACTGGCAACGCTCGCTAACCTACTGTCGTGCGCGTTTGCGTGCCAGGCGACTATATTCATTATAATCCTGCTTACTTGGGTGCAGTTCTACTAGAACATTGCGTTAACTGGCACGAAATTGAGGCAACAAACCTTCCTGGCGACCTCGTTTTGTCTATGGGTTACATTTTCGGCTTTTGATGTACGAAGCAATGAAAGTACTCTTTGAAACGCGTTCTATCTTTTCACCGCGATAATGGGTTTATGTTATTATCCTTTGATAGACGGGATATCTCTATCCCCGTGGGTAGTCGTTGGAAACTGCAGTGAACCAATCGATGTTCGGCACCAGCTCCCACTCCAAGGTCTAGGGATCAATCGACGAACAAAATTGAGAAGAACTCCGATAAGTGCTATTTGAATTCATGTGCAATGTAACCTGTTTCGTCCTCGCGAGAGAACGTAGTACTCACTACAGCGTCTGATGAAACGACCAACCTACGCCATCGAAGTACTTGCACCCTCGGTCAACGCATAAGTGAGTCTCCTTCACTTCTCTCTGTCAATTAGACTTGTGTTCATCCCGAAGCGTCAAAAGGCGAATCCGAATCCGAACTTTATATATACTTACTGTGTCTTTTTACAGGTAGAAGTTTAATTTCGCGCATAATAAGAACATATCATACTGCCGGAAGAACGGTCATTTCAGCAGGCCGTTTTATCACATTTGGGTATTTCTATGTAAGCAGAGTGGGTACACAGGTATTAATTAAACCTAATTGAACAGTTATAGCCTCCGTGTGGACTCGCATCTCACATTTCCTACACGTTATCGATTAAATGTTACATTTGTTTGTCGAGCTCCACTCCAGTTGTAGCCGGAAGCCTCGAACTTACTCCCAACCTCCATCACCAACGAAATCTGACCGGGTGGCTCATGTGTATCAAACCTCGCGAGACTCTGCGCCGGAATATGACTGTAAGAGTTGGCAACTCTGGCTGTGCTACTGCGCCAGTTATTTTCAACCTGTCGTCCATCGGTCCAGACTTTACGGGCTGTTGATACGACATCACCTCATGGCTAGGCTTCGGTCAGGATAGATATTGTCGTGGTTCTCACAAGATGGCATTACACCCGGGCCTCCACACTGATGCCGTCGTTTTCCGTTCGAGGATATGTTTTCTGGAGATATGCATCAAGTACGGGACATTGACGAACAACAGGGCAGTGTGGTGACGGTCCATGTGCCACTAGAACTGCGTCATTCGAAGACCTTGTCAACAGCACCTCTCCCAGAGCTTTCATCCAATGTCCGCAGAGGTGCCTCAAGCTCTCATGCCATACTGCGGTCAGCAGATCGGAACTGTCAAATTGCAATCTGTGCACTAAAGGAATTACTCGGGTAACGCTTAATTTTTGGGGTTTGGAGTGCCTGTTCTTTTCATTTACCTTTCAGAAAACGTGGTAGGCTCTCGCTCCAGGAATTACGGGATGGCAACTGCCTACTGTCTGTCTGACATAGCTTGACACGGTCCATTAATACACAGCACCGCTGGGGCTGCGGCGAAAGAGTGCGCTGAAAATGCGGAAGAACAACTTCCCTATGGCTTTAAGGTCAAGATCGACGAGTTTATGACATGATCGCTCCGACTTTCAAGCACTTTCGACATTCAATCGGCTTTCTGCGCTGACGTATATTGTTTATATTTCTTCAACCTATCGGTATTACAGCGCATATCATGATCGTCCTGCACAAGGCTCATCTATGTCATTATGCGCATTCGCCAGCGTCATACTAGGTCATGTCCAGAATTATCGCTCGCTTACTATCATTCGAAAGGTCAAACTCAGCCTATAACGAATGAACCCCGGGATTGACTTACTGTGCTTACCTTCCAACAACTCAGCCGTTACTTTCGCATCGACTCACGAATCGGCGTTTGAAGTCTAGTGTTCGGTACTCGGTTGACTTCTTCCATTACACCATCAATGCACCGAGATGCTGAGGCGTAACTACGCTTCATGGGACTGTGTTTAGCCAAATATTGGGCTTCTGCACACTGCCATTTTCCTAGGTTTCAAGCTAACCAATTAAACAGATGCCATATTTCTCAAACAATTAGGTTTCGAGCTACTGGTAGCTTCAAATTCTTCGATTATGCCACTGTCATATTAACTTCATATTTACGCAGCAGTCTCGACCGATGGGAGCACTGAGCACCTTCGGACATCGAACGCCTATTCTGACAAGCCACCTTAAATCCACTGGCAAGAAATTGTCCTTTTAAAATCAATCTGCTGAATGTCCGTTGAAGTCTTCGACGGCGAAACGGATGCCCGCTAATGTCTCGCGAGAGTCCTTTAAGCCGTTTCGAAGGCGTATAAAAGACAACCTGCCCGCGGTTTCCGTTTTCATTTTCATAGGAATCCCTGGCTAGTACGTAACTTATTTCTATTGCCCTGAATAACGTTCATGATCGTCCAACCTCGGAAAAGTTTGAATCAAACGTTGATTCGATCAACGGCCACTGGACCGAGCTGGGAGATCCACAACTTACCAACACATAACACATAAAGAGCGTCTTCGCAGCCAAACATTTCAATTTCATTTCCTCCTTTCGTTATCTGCAAAAAATTTGACAAGGTTGTCATTTATTTTAGCAGATCATGTCACTGGCAATTGTTTGCTGACTGCGAATATATCACTGAGATTTCTTTTAGACTTTCAAAGCGGTGGCCGTAACTACATCGACTTTCAACCTTGAATTTGTTTTTGCACTGCCATCGGGCGACTAGTAGATGCAAGTACTCAATAACAGTGAACAACTAGTGGCAAAGGGTCAGCATATAGCCTTAAATATTAATACCAACTGGCGCCTGGTATTGATAAATATAGATGACAGCTCGCGTGCGCGGGCAGCCGCAGCGGCGTCTGGAATAGTGAGTCCGATGCAGGAGTAAAGGGAAACCACTATTAGCAAGTCAGAGCGTGGCGTCTGATGTCGCGCGAAATGTGGTTTGAATCTTCAAGAATACGCCGGTGTGTTGAGATAATATGATCATACGACACGCGAGGGTACGCTTAAAGTCGGCGCACAAATTTGATGCTAGCGGTATTCCTTCTGGTTCCCATCGTCAACCCACGCATGCATCGACTATGGCGATGATTGGCACAAGTTACAATTGGTTTGATTTCTGACCCTTGGTGGATGTTAATAAGATACAAAGCGTGCGTGGGGTACAGTTTGATTAAGGTCCGTGCCGGAGACTAGATCGCTTAGATCCCTCGTCCCGCGCGACTGTCCTGGTTGCTTCCGCGGCTGACATTCAGGGTACCTGTGGAGGTGATGCCGTCCGATGCTTGTTCTCTCCCATTCTTCAACATGAATTCCACTACCTCCACGTCTTTGTGGGTCCCGAAGACTGTGTCGAGTTGCTGTTTTGAAGGTGCGCCAAGTAGGCCCTGTGCGCCTTGTGCGGAGTGAAAGATCTTGAAAGCTGTCGTACATCGAAGGGATATAAGGACAGTGCAGATAGTCATCGGAAGGAGCTTACAGTCAACAACATCCGCTAGTGGAATTGTTCTGAAAGAATACATGAGTGGCTCAATCGTGTGCGAGTGATCTATGGTATATTTACGTGTCTAACGAAGAGCATCATGAGTGGGTTTCAAGTAGGATGTCGAGAGCGGATGAGCTCACCTCCATCCTTCCATTTCTTGTACTGATCAGGTCATCGATAGATTGGTTATGGATTACTGAAAGAATAGGAGATGCCACACATACCGCTTCTGGGTTTACAATGATAGTGTATTCGTCAGTTGACTGAGTGTCAGGCTTGTAGATGATCTTTGTGAGGGGGGCCATTTGGGCGTTGGATATGTGCGAGTGAGTTGTGGATGGGATTAAGGGGAGAAAGGCGATGGACAGGCTTTATAGTCCTGGGCGTTCCCGATGACGTCTCCGGGGTAACTCGCGGTCTAGCCCCACAAAGTGATGTCATGTGACATCGACGCGCTCGCGCACGCTCTCGCACCAGGCTGGAGCGCCTTGGCGTCGGGGAATTTATGTCGGAAATGCCTGAGAAACTCGAGTCCCTAGATTGCGAGGCGCTATAGATAAGATAAAAAATAGAAGACCTGCCAGCCGGCAAGTCGGATTATAACTGCGCGTACATTATTATTCTCATAGAGACGAATGGCACAACTGCGCAGGTCGACAAACTGGGTGGAGCGAGTCACCCTCCGCCCTAATGCCATAATGGAACTTCTCTTTACCTCCCACTGTTCACAATACAGTTTCCATCCCAAAGATACGAGAAGCCAGGAGGACAATTATCCATCCGCCATTGTGTCCAGTCCGACCCAGTCAATCCGAGATCTGTGGGTACCCGATTGCGCTGCATTGATTTCAATCAAAGGAACAAGCGACGGGCTAGGAGTAATGAGAATAGGGATGGGTAAGTTGTGATTTCGGGGGACAAATTTGGATGTCGGCGTACCGACCGTGAGCACACTGGAAAGGGAAAGCTGTCTCGGAGAGCTGCTTCACTAGTTTCTCGCATTGATTCATTGAGAGACTGTCGTTGAACATGATGGCACCTATGACGAGGGGGAGGGTGTCCCTTTAGTCAGTTCGGAATGCACAAACACGGAGTTACCGATACACACCACGACAGGCTTTCGAATTTACCAGGTCAAGCAATACCTTCGGGCACCTTCGCACAGCCTTCAGCCACATAAATTGGTCCTGCTCCGATTCAGGAGGCAGATCGTCTCTCGAATCTGAGAATAACTCCCCATTTTGAATCTGTCCAAGGATTCCCTTGATGAAATCGCGCAGTTCGTTTCCTTGAAGGAGCTGTCAATTCCACGGGCGAAAAGGAAGTCATTAACAATGCAGAAATGACCAAATACAATAACATAGAACAAGTCAGCGAACATACCTTATCGCCCACAACCTGGGGGACGGAACTGACAAGAAGTTGGGAATATGCGTTACTGATGCCGGATTCCGAGGGACCGTCTGGCTCAGCCTTCGACAGTTCTGCGAATCCTACGCCCCATTTTCGAAGGATCTCCTGGACGTCCTGTGACCCATTTATACTGTGAGCCTCGTGCTGCGTTAACAAGACTGGCCGAGGCGGAATTAGCTCCGTAGTGCGAATGCCGGCTTGCTTGGTGTCCCCCTCTTGGGAGTAAAGAAAACCCAGACACAGCTCTTTGAGGAAACGCTCCACTCGCACCCGCTCGTCTGCGGCGTGCTGGTCGATTAAGACTAGCGTAGAGTCAGAGTTTGGTAATGAGCTTTTAGATGGAGCCTCGCCCGGCGCCAGGTCGAGATCGACGAGGGAACGCCTGACTATGCGACAGGCGATAAACTTTCGGTCAACCTGAGAGATAACTTCGGCATGTCGGAGATCGTCTTTGGTGAAGCGATGCATGGAAGTTTCGTATCGCGTATCAAACCTTCCTACTTTGAGACGCTCGGGGAGAACATTACTATGTGATGAGTTGTAGTAGTTGGGCCCATGTTTGTCATATTGAAATGGATCATGTCCGAGTGCAATGTGATACGCAGCAGGGCGATGTGCTCTCACAGCAGGTATTCTGTTTTCAGCTGTGGCATAAGCTCGATTACTCTGGTGTACTGCGGTCAGCGGATCCCAAATAAGAGAACAGTGACATAACATCAAACCTCAAGCGCCTTTTCAAGCCAGACGGGCACAGAGCTACTTGGAGTATCGGTACTGCCAGGCGCCAAACTGTTGGGTTTGAATTGTCCAAGTGTCCGCCGACGCGCTTCGTAGCGCATATCAGTGATCCCGTCCTGACTGTGCCCCCGCTTCGTGAAATGGTTTGTGGGGTGATGAATGGAGTTTCCGGTCCGCGCGTCGACCAAGAAACGCTCTCCTGTGGATGGATCTACCCACAAAATCTCCTGGTCACTCGTATCCTGCGGAACAGTGAGAATTGCCCATCTCAGCGGCAAAAATATCGCTTACCAGAGAAGCATACAGCTCAGCTTCTTTTGGTACGAGCTGGTGGCGCCGGGGATCGTCGTACATTTGTCCGTCTTGCATCTCTTCTTCATTGGCACCTTCGAGCGATAAAGTGGAAAATTCAGTCATGGAGTGGTGTTCTCTATGTTCCGACTGATCAGGCTGGAACTTCTTCCGTTTCCGAGGTGATGCGGACGAGTCAACGGATCGCCCAATTGTCATTTGATCTTGATTGCAGAATCCGTTCTTCTCCAAGAATGATTGAATGGCCGACGACAGAAGGGTAATTACAGTTGTCTTATTCTGGATGGTGTGTGGAAAAATAGATAAGTGCGCTATTTCCAGAGAGCTTCGGCGGGGAGCTCACACGGAGTTGAACACTGTTTTTGGTGGGATCCAAGCAGTTATCAACCTCTTCAGGCGCGAGAGATATATTGAGAACATAGACAGGCTTCTTTTCACTCTTTCGAGGCGACCGCCTCATCCCTGTGACGTCTAACGTTAGATAAGGAATGCTCGGCGTGGGGCGGGGGTCATACTCGAACGTGGCAAGGTGCTGTCTCCCTCTTCATCTAGAGCCTGCGGCCCAAATTAGCGCCGAACGAACTGGGGAATCTCAAGCATGAAATCCTACGTTCTTTCCAAACGAACTGGCGGCGAACTGGTTGTCGATCTCCCGCCCCAGGTCGGCGAGAGTGACAGGGTGTCGATTGATGTCTGCGCAGATATAGCTCATTCAGCGGTCAGGAGTGACCACCGCGCGACCCGCGACGCACATAGAAATTGATATATCTATTGGCACGAATCTCAGCGTCGTCACTACCGTGCAGGTGGTGTCCACCGACCTTGGAGTACGCTCCTGTCAGACTGATAAAGCCCTCTATTTTTACCGAATCGGCGACCGCCAAAACGGTATGGATGTGCTAGATCGTACGCCATGAGTTAGTGGCGGTGGCGGGCAGGGCCCTCGGTTGCTGACCTCTGTGAAAGCACGGCCATAGAGCCGACGAAATGAGTCTACAGTAGATGAACACTACAGAAGGAACGTAATTAATTGCGCAAGAACACACGTTCGCACCCAAACAAACCTTGGGTATTCGGATTACACGTTCTTTATGGTGCGAAGAGTTCGCAGGACTGGCCGCGTCCTCGAGAGTGAAGGCAACATTTGGAAACATCAGAGCATACGTTTCGATTTCGTGGCGCACGAGGTCCCAGGTCCGGGACGGTGAGGCATGCGACAGGCGGCGCACAGGCAGCTGTGCTGGCGTGAGACCCGAACAAGCCCTCCCAAAACACGGCATACACGTACATTGTAGAACGCATCGCGAATGCACACAGCCGTGCCGCTCGATTCGCGCTGCCAGCGCACTGCAGGGCCAACGTACAGCGTCGCCCCGCCCTGAGGATACGTCAGTGCGTGCATACGCCACCTGCGCAGGCCGTGCCACCTGCCTTGAGGATGATGGACCACGTATTGCGCGATCGTGCGGTCCGCGAGCATATCTCGAGACACGAGACGTCCGCAGCCGAGGCCAAAGCTGGCAGTGGCACAGAACATGAGCACGGCACGCGGCATGGGGGCAGTCAGGCGGCACACCTTCCCCACGGAAGCCGAATGTATGGGCGTCCGCCGCGCCCGGCGCGTAGGTCTTCGAGCTGTCTGTCGCACCCAAGTACAGTCAGCCGTGTGCGCCGCGAGAGAACGCGCCGCACTCACTGTATCGTGCCGCGCCACCTGCACCGTTCTGCGTGGCGAGGCGCTCAAGTCCGTCTTTCGCGATTCCGTGCCCGTCATCGCGCACCCAGCACATCCATTCTTTGGCGTCGAGACCAACGTCAACCCGCTCCGCACCCGCATCGAGCGCGTTCTGCACAAGCTCCGACACAATTTGCACAAGTGACGTCAGGATCTGTGTCGAGCGCAGCCGGCTCTGCGTCGCCTCTGGCAGGCGCACAATGTGCGTCGGCGTGTCTCCAGGCAGCGGCATCGCTGGCCATCCCCTAGTTCAGTGTCGTGTGCGGCGGCGAGGTGGTGGTTGGAAAATAAGCAAGCGAAACACGAGGCGGCAACGTGTTGTTGAAAATGATGGCAGGTCTAAGTTTGGACTGTGCGCCCACCAGCGTAATATTGATGGGCCTTGGCGTTTGGCAGCACCCATCCGGCCAAACTCGCGAACACGAGGCAAACACGAGGCTCGTTGTGTCCTCGAGATCTACCTGATTCGGCGGCAAGATGCACCCACGGCGCCTACCATTTAATTATACAGCACGGGTGATTTTGCCCAAATATATCCCAATGATATCAGCCCGATTTTCAGCCTAAATGCGCAATATTCGTTCCCGCGCCACCCTAGGCGCATAGCGACTGACGACGTTCTGGTAGCAAGGCACTATACAGTCCGAATCGTGTATAAATGCTTTTAATTTACTCAGGCATCTGCCCGATTTGAAGAACCATTTCGCGGTACCGCTGCCTTAATGGCACCGATGGCGTATATCTTACAGTAGCATATATCCTCGTCGCTTTTACATCCTAAACACTCCAAAGCCCTTCGCGTCCCCATCCCATGTCGGGCTTCCTCCCCTTCCCGCACCCACGGACCTCTCGCGAGTAACGAGCGCAAGCCCCAGACCCACGACGTCGCGCGTGTCCGCGGGACAGATAATCCCGTCGTCCCACAGGCGCGCAGTCGAGTACAGCGCGCTCGACTGCTCCTCGATCTCACTCTGTAGCGAGGAGTGTTGCCCTGGGTCCCTGTACGCGGAATGTTTGTTAGAACCAGTGCGCTTTGTGAAGGGGAGGGAATATCAAGGGAGGCGTACTTTGAGACAGACGTCATAACGGACGCGAGCTGAGCGGCGCCCATGACGGACACCTTTGCATTCTGAGAAAAGAGGATGTGTATTAGTGGAAGTGAACAATGAGGTGCATCGAGGGACTTACAGGCCACATCCACAGGAAGCGCGGCGAGTACTATACACGCGTCGATACCGTCAGTTCGGCACATTTCCCAAAACGCGTACACGCGCGAACATTAAGCACTAGCCACATACCGCGCGACCAGCCATACCTGCGTGCCCGTCATGAGCACTCCACCTCAAAATCAGAGAAGCAACATGAACATACCATAGTTCCCAGCACCGAAGCTCCCCCCAACAATAACCGTCAGCTTCGGCACGTCCGCGCACGCGACGGCGCGCACCATCTTCGCGCCATCCTTCGCGATGCCGCCGCGCTCGGCTTTGGAGCCGACCATGTACCCTAGCATACATACATCATCAGCTCAGGGCCTGCACCATGAATGGGCATGGGTGAGGGGGAAGGGGAAAGAAGAAGAGATAGGGTACCTGTAACGTTGACAAGGAAGAGCAAGGGTATCTGGCGCTGCGAGCACAGCTGGATGAAGTGCGTCGCCTTTAGCGCGGACGGCGAGAACAGGATCCCGTTGTTAGCGACGATGCCCACTTCGTACCCGTGGATGTGGGCGAATCCCTGACACGCGTAGCGAGGTAAGTATGCGGCCAGACGCATACACACAGAGAGAACCAACGCACAGTGATCATCGTTGTCCCGTACTCCTTCTTGAACTCGCGGAAGCGGCTCCCGTCGACGACGCGCGCGATCACATCGCGCATGTCAAACGGCTGGCGCACATCCGTACCGACGATCCCGTGCAGCTCTTCCGCGGGATACAGTGGCGCCTCCACCCCCGCCGCCGGCTACACCACGCATATTCCATCCATTAACACAATAAAATCAATCGTAGAAAAACACGCACCGGTACAAGCTTCCTCCCTGCTGCCCCAAGATCGCCCACAATCCCCCTTGCAATCGCCAGCGCATGCGCGTCATCACGCGCAAGGTGGTCCGTGACGCCGCTCTCCGTGGAGTGCATGCGCCCGCCACCAAGCGTCTCTGCGTCGACGACCTCGCCCGTCGCGGCACGCACGAGCGGCGGGCCTGCGAGGAAGATGTGGCCCTGTTCCTGCACGATGATATTCTCGTCTGCCATGGCGGGGACGTATGCGCCGCCGGCGACAGACATGCCGTGTACGACGGCAATCTGCGGGATACCGAGGGCGGACATCTGAGCCTGGCGAAGGGTCAGAATGTGTGCTGAAGACGCCAACTTGGGGAGGAATGTACCATGTTGTAGAAGATACGCCCGAAGTGCTCCTTGTCGGGGAACACCTCCGCCTGGAATGGCAGTGCCGCACCACCGCTTTCCACTGCCCATGCGCGGAGCCCAAACACATTAGTACTCTATCATTCACCTACCATACCCACCCACCCCTCAACACCCGATATCACTTACCAACATATACACACGGCAGCCCGTTCTCCCTTGCCACCTCCTGGGCACGCAGGTGCTTCTTCACCGTGAGTGGATAGTATGCACCACCCTTGACCGTCGCGTCGTTCGCGACGACGACCACCGCGCGGCCCGCGATGCGCCCAATGCCCGCGACGAGGCCCGCTCCGGGGACGGGCTCTGAGTACACGCCATGCGCAGCGAGCGGTGCGAGCTCGAGAAAAGGCGCGCCGGGGTCGAGGAGCGCGGCAATGCTGTGGTGGTTTGGTATGGTCAAGTCAGGTTAGGTTTCGTTCAAGTTTCGTTAGTTTGATTTCATTAGAGTAGAGGTAGGAGATATGGGACAGTTGAATTAGGGTTATATCACCATGGCATAGCAAGGGGAGGAGCAAGACAGATCAGGTCAGCTTATAACCCCACAGCTGCGCCATGGACTCACCGCTCGCGCGGCAGCATCTTCCCCTTCACACGCATGCGCTCCGCTGCCGCCGCCCCACCACCCGCACGCGCTGCCTCAAGGCGCGTCTCGAGGTCCTCCACAAGCGCGTCCATCGCCTGTGCGCGTGCAGCGAACTCGGGCGCTGCGGACGACACAGTAGAGGGAAGCACGGCGGCGTGATAGCCCCTAGCTGTGGTTGGCGTCAGTGCTGTTCGTGATGTCGATATTCGTGTCTGCGTTGTTGATGGTATAGTCAGCGTGGATGACGACGACGGGCGAACAAGCGCCCGACAGAAGGACGTCCTGAGCAAGGTGCGCATCGTGGTTGGCGGTTGGTGAAGGTGGCGAGCGGCGATTAAGTAGCAGCTTGTCCAATATGCTCCGAGGACCGGCACGGCCGGACCTTCTGACTCTTAGCCGTGACGTATGAGGCAATGCTCTAAAGCACCACTCTATGCAGAGTCTACTTGTCTCGTGTATTTGAAGCTAGATTTTCATTCACCGGGTGAGAAGCACAAATTGTTGAAGGAGTTGCGCGTTTGTCTAATTGCTTTTTCAAAAGCGATGTCCAGTCCATTGCCCAGGCCGGTCCGGGCTCACTTCACGTGATCTGTCACGTTTCGAAGTTTTCTGTTCCGAAATTGCCAGAGGAAGAAATGGCAAACTCTGTATGAGCCGGCAGACGCACGAAGGCCGTGTACTCCTCGAATCCTGTTGTAAACGCGTGTTTTAGAGGTAAATCATCACTTGCCTAGGTTTCTCCAAGCATTTTTGCGATATTTTGCGCGCTGACAGGATAATTTCACAGCCAAGGCAGGGATGGCAGAGCCCTTCGCAGCAGGCGTATTGAATTCGCTGTTCCAGCCGCGCGCCGCCCAGCTGAATGCGCTGACGCGTGTCGCAAGAGCAACCAGCCAGCCTCCGCCCATGCCAACGACATTTTTCACCCCTGCTCCGCGCCATGGCAAGCAGCGGGCTCAAGCACCCGCTTCAGCAGCGGATGTGGGACATCACGTATTGGGATGCCAGGCATGGGCATGTCCACCGTCGAAGCAGGAGATGTGGGGTCATGGTGCGTGTTCTTTCATGTGCGGTCGCGTGCAGTGTGCTGACGAGGTATGCAGACGGGTCGATGCGGACGGCGCTGATGGGCGAAATTGCGCCTGCGGCAAGCTCAACACGGGTGCGGGTCCGGCGGACGTCGAAGACGAGCCGGGGACGGTTCCACCAGGCTCTCAAACCGGAGACGTCGAGACAGTACCATGTGTCGTCATCGCGTTCGGGTCAGCCTGCGCGCGACTACAGTCGGTGGCCGTCGTCCAGCGAGGCAGTAACCCCACCTCTCTCGCCTGAGGAAGAGGCAGTTGCGTCGACATCGATACAGGAGACTGAGGAGTTTGCACCAAGTTTTGAGGACATGCTCGATGCCAGCACGTTTACGAAGCTGCAGGAGACCAACTACTTTCGCCGTTTGCCGCCGCAGGAACTCTTGGAGGTTGCGGAGCTGCTGGCTAACAAAGCCGACACGTTATCTGTGTTGGACGCTCACGAGGACGTGCTACCGTGGGGGCAGCGGATAATGTACTTGACGGAACTTATGGGAAGGAAGGGATCCACGCCAGCTTCCTTCGACCGACAACACTTCGACTCTGTCGTTGCCCGGGCGCACGCCTTCCTGGGGGATTTTGCGCAAGTCGAGCAGTACCTCTCCGATCACGCGGAAGTGGGCCTTCGCAGGGTCACATCCCAAAAAAATATTCGATCCAGTCATTTCTATCGCGTCCTGACTAGTGTGCTAAAGTCTCTCTGCATTCAACAGTCCCGGGCGGCCGCCATCGTACTCTTGTTTGAAGTGTCGTACCCAAGATGGAAGACTGTCAAGTTGGGTTCCGAACCATTCTTCATCGACGAGCGACTCGGCGAAATCCTGGGCTTTTTCCACCTACCCGCGTTGTTAGACCACATCGCAGACTGGGACCCCAGTAGACGGCAAGAACTTTGCGACTTTGTCATATCAGTTTTCAATGGATGGGGCATTTTTGCCAAAGCCCACAACATCATCATGGCCCTACACAGCACGAGACTGGATTCATCGTCAAGCTTGGTGGTTCAGACTATTATAGGTTTACTTTCAAGAAATGACATAAGGAAGAACGAAAAGTTAGCGGAAGAATTATATGATCTCCTTCCCCCAGAAACGCCTGATCACTATGCCCTCGGACGACTTGTAAGGAAAAAACCACCGGATGCGAAGCCCCCGAAGGCCGAGGACTCATTTGCTCAATCTCTGATCGCTGAAGCACGCTCAGTATTCGAACGACTACCATCTGCTAAAAAGGCGCGGACCGGTGCTACTCCTACCGCGCCTGTGATCCCTACCAAATTGCCATCTATCATCCCCAAGTCTCCTACGACACGTGAAGCCAATGGCATGCCCAAGACGATGGCTGCCTTCGACGCCGAGTACCCCATGGGCCTCAGTGGCCAGCGCACACCGCTTCCAGGGCCGAACGTGTACCTTGCACTCGCCAGAGAGTTTAAGCATGTACAAGACTATCACTCCATAGTCGGTCTGTGGGAAGATATGCAGTGGCACAATATCAAGCCCCACGTCCTCTTCCTAAATATTGTTCTGCAGGCTTACAGGGCGTTATGGGATTCGAAAGGGGCCGTGAACGTGCTCGAGTACATGAAGCAGCACGGCGTGCAGGGCGACAGCATCCTCTACACGATCCTCATACGGCTTTTTACCTCGCGCCTGGACCTAACCGCCGCGGAAGACGCGTACAAGCACGCGCTGAACGAGGGCCTCAGCGTGGACATGGACATGAAGCTCGCAATGCTGTCCGCGTACCTGAAGTGCGGCGCGTGGAAGAAAGGCATCACGCTGTTCACGGAGCTGCGAAACTCGGGCGCGAGGCTAACGACAGCAACGTACAACGCGATCCTGGAGGGGTGCATCTTCATCGGCGCGCCGTTCAAAACGGTGCTACGGCTCTTCGCGCGGCTCGAGATGGAGGGCATCAAGCCGGACAAGTACACATACACGATTCTAATGCACCACGCGATGATCGGGCGGCACTGGGCGTTCGCGCAGTCGTTGTATCAGGACCTGCTGCGTATGGACACGGGGCGGCCTGCATACGCGCGGACGGTGGACACCACGTTGCTGACGATGATGATGCGTGGGTACCTTTCAGGCGGCCGGCTTAGGGACGCGAAGGAGATCGTCGGCGAGATGAAGCGGCTCGGGGTCGAGCACACAGCGATTACGCACGCGACGATCGCGCGCGCGTACGCGCACACGGAAAGCGAGGATGACCTCGCGCTTGCGGAGGCGTACGTGCGTGATGTGGTAGGAGGGAGCGACGCGTGGCGCGCGCGGGAGTCGCACCGCATGCGCAAGCAGCCGCTCGCGATGCTCTACGCGCCGCTCCTCGCTGGGCGCGTGGTCATGCGCGACATGGACGGTGCGGAGCGCCTCATGGGCGACTTCCTCGCTGCGGGCGGGGAGCCAACGATCGGGGTCCTCAGGCATCTGCTCAAGCTGTACGGCGAGGCGGGGCGGCTCGACGATATGCGCGCGGTGTGGGACCGCATCGTCGCGCTCGCGCGCGCGCCCCAATCAGGCCCTGACGGGCCGGTCACAATAGCGATGCGCAACATCTCTGCGCCGGTGGACGTGTACACGCGCATCCTCTCGCAGCTCGGGGAGCACGCGGAGCTTGCACGGACGTGGGCGATGCTCGCGGACGCGGGAAACGAGTTCGACGAGGAAAACTGGAACACCTATGCCCTAGCGTGCCTGCGCGCAGGCGCCGTCGTGCGTGCGTTCGAGGTCATCGAGCGCATCCTGCAGCCCAACTTCAACATCGGGCTGAGGAACCACTTCTCGCCGCCCGTGCACCCCGCGCTGCCGTTCGCCGTGAAGCTCGACGCAATCGAGCGCTTGCGAGGGGGCCCGCCCGCGCGCCCGCTGGTGAAGGACGAGGACCGCGCACGGGCGGCACACGTGAATCGGAGCACGAACAAGCGCCGCGCAGAGCTCGCGGACCCAGGGGCCATCGCGGAGGACTTCGCGTACCCCCTGCGCGCGCTGCGCAAGCTCGGGCCCGGGTGGAAGGACTGGAAGCCCGTGCCGATTCTCCTGCGGTCGATGCTCATGGCCATTCTGTACCTCGAGGACGGGTTCCCGATCCGCGCGCTCGCGCCCGGGGAGAAACGCGCTATGGACATCGCGCCCTCGGCGACGGAGGACCGTAGCGTCACGGAGCCGCTGCTAAAGCTGCTGTTCGAGGAGCACCCGCGCACGGCGCACCGTCTGATGCGCTTCCGCGCGAGCGAGCGCAAGGCGCTGGGCAACCGCGGGTTCAGTCAGACGTACATTTGGAGCCGATGAGCAATAAAAGTACAAGGTCCATGTAGGATGACAGGTGGCCATTCGGGATCCTCACCGGACGGGTCGCCCTACCGCCGGTGCACGTAGCGATTGCGCCGTGGGCGCGTCCGCGCTAATTGGGGAAGAGGAGGGGGACGCACCAAGGGGAACTCCTGGTCCCGGTTGCCGGGTGCGATGGTATTTGTGGTACTTAATTAAACGTTCGCAGTAATATAAACATAGACTCATACCGCCGGGAAGGGCCTGACTTGCCAGAGGAATGGGATCCCGGGTTTGTGGTGCTCATCTAGGAGGAAGCTGGCGCGCTTTCGCAGACAGCATACGCGCGTACATGTGGTGCGGCGCAGGTGGTGCACTGCCGACGAACCTAAGCAAGTGCGAAAAAAATGCCCAATGAATGGGACTCGCTCGACGAGTGCGTTGGGATGTGGGGACGTTTCTGCATGTACTCCAATTTGTATGTTATATAGAAGTATTTAATAGAAAGTAAAATAATAAATGCGAACTTCAGAAAGTAGGCCTTGCGTCACCGAATGTCGTACGGACGCCTAATACACGCGGATGACCACGACGTAGGCTCACAATTACACGCTTCCCGCCAGGTCCGCACCTGGGTGCACTTCCTGATATGACGCCTGCCGCGGGCCATGGCGCTTGTGTGGCGCGGATCATACGAAGGCTCCCATTGACAGTGTAGCGCCACGCCCACTAAATCGGGAGCCAACTCGCACCGGCTGCAATCTGAAGCTGCCCACGCGGCTAAAAGTGTGGATGGAGGGAGCGATGGATAGGCTAGGAGGGTCAAGACGCGCGCGAGCAAGCGCAAGATACCAGACAGTCGCGCAGGAGTAAGTACGTACATGCAAAGCACACGAGCGCAAAATATATAATATCTATGTAATAGGATGACAGCGTAGTTTGTACAGCGATGCAATATAATACAGAACTCGAGCAACTATTCAGAGTCCTCATCGGACGAGTCGCCCCGCCGCCGACGCTTGCTCGAACCGTGGCGATTGCGCTACGGGCACATCGGCGGAAAATGGAGAGAAGAGAAGAAAGGAGAGGGGGGAACGTTAGCGCGAATTGATAGTGGAAGTGGTGAAGAGAGGAGACGCACCAAGGGGAGCTTTTGCCCCTGGTTGCCGAACGCGATGGAGAGTGCGGTGGTGTCTGATATTCACTTAGTTAATTGATAGTGGTAAAACAGATAGAGATTCGGCACCTGGCACCCCGGGGAAGCGCTTCGCAGAGTAGACGGTGAACTGCTCCGTGAACGTCTGTGCAAGAACGGGCGAAACGTCATTGTGCACGCGCTGCGCACCGACCTCGGGAGCGGGCGGACTACACCCGGGTGTTAGTAGCAATATATAAAAGCAAGCAACGCACGCACGCTCCGACGTTCATGAGCCGCATGCGCAGGCGGAACGAGCCCTCCGTGCGCACCGACAGGTCCTGAAACAGGAAGAATATCCCCGGCTTGCGGTGCTCATCGAGCAGGCGGCACGCGTTCGCGGACAGAGGCCCGACGAGTGTACGCGTGTAAGTATGCCGCGGGAGCGGAAGCGCGGGCCCCGTCGGCGCAGCGAGCACGGGCACGGGCGACCCCGGCGGGGGCGGCTGCGCGTACGGCGGATACGGCACTGCGGGCGGCGCTTGCGGGTATTGATATGACTGCTGCTGCTGCTCGTCGGGCGGTGGGGCGCCGTACGCCGCAGACCACTCGCGCGGGTCGCTGCGCAGCGCAGGGTCGACGTGTGCGTCCGACGGTGCGTACGCCGAGTCGGGCGCCCACGCGCGGTATGGCAGCTCCCCGTCGGTCGCACTGGTTTCTGGCGGCCAGCCGCCGCTGGCGGGACCAGCTGCATGTGTTGTTGTATCTGACTGCGTGGGGCGTCCAAATGCGTGGATGGACGGCAGGATGGGAGGGGGGAAGCCCGCGCTGCGGTCGACTGGGGGCGCGGGTCCAGGTGCGGCGTACGCCCACTCTGGCGCGGCCGGCGTAGGGCCGTACGGAGCGTAGTCCGGCGCAAAATATGGCTGTGGTTGCGGCTGAGGCGGATATGGTGCGTGCGCACTGAGCGATGGGGTCGAGGTGCCTGTCTGTGGTGGTGATGTCAACGCAGCGCGAAGGGATGAAAGATTTGAGCAAACCTGGTCGCCGCCGCGGTACCCTGGGGTGGGGGACGAGCGGCCTGTGCCTGTACCAGTTTAGAATGGAATCAAAGAGAGTGGATTGGGCGTACCACGACGCTTGGACTTGGATGAGGACTGCGCGGGGACGTAACGGTCGGCAGAGGACGGATGAAGGACCAAATTCATCTCGTGCATGCCGTCGCTGGACCACAGATCGACGGTGACAAGGAAGAAGGAGCAGTCGACCTCACTACGATCGGGATCGGTCAGTAGGGTGCGAAAAAAGTGAATATATGCGCACTCGACGTCGACAATACTCTCGTCTTCACGCCGGACGATCATTTTGGCGACAGCGGCGGGGGCCAGCGGTCTCCGATCCTGCACAAGGATGAGCGGGGAAGATTAACCAGATTGGAACGCACCTTGTCGCCAAAGCCGCACATCCGTGCGCGAAGGGGGTGCTGCACGACCTCGAGCGAGTAATGGCTGGCAGACACTGTCAGCGTAGGCCAGCCGCGAGCAATGAAAGCGAAGCGCACCGTCGTCCAGCCCACTGCCCCCAGACCTCTGGGGTCTGCTGCTGGCGGGGGTCTGTCTGCTGGATCATGGTGGTGGTCGTGGTTTGAGAGCGATGGGAGCAGCATTCTCACGTCGAGGACGAGACCCGACGCAGTGGGCAGTACGAGACGGCGCACAGCCACATACCGCCCGCCTGGGCCGCCCGCTCTTCTGGCTCGGGTGGGAGAACGCACGCGGCTATGGAATGGCGGCGCTACTGCCGGCCCACGTGTCTGTCCCTATCCTCCTCCATGGCTGACCAGGCTGCCGCAAAGAAGATCCTCAGCGACCTCGCCCGCCGCGACGACCTCGCAAACAAGGTCTGTGCGGACTGCCAGAACCCCAATCCCCAGTGGGCGTCCCTCAGGTCAGTCCGTTGTTGTTGGTGTGGCCCCGCTCACCCCGCCCAGCTTCGCCGTCTTCATCTGCCTACAATGCGCAGGCGTCCACCGTGGCTTCGGCGTGCACATTAGGTGAGCCAAGTCTCCGTCTGCCTAGAATTCTGCTCACGCCCATATTCCAGCTTCGTCCGATCGATATCGATGGACACATGGCAGGACGACCAGGTTCGTCGCATGCAGCTTGGCGGCAACCGCCTCTTCAAAGAGTTTATGCGCGACTATACCGCCGATGGCGGCTACAAGGACGGCGCAGGAGCCCACGCCACGTATCACTGCTGGGCCGCCGCGCAGTACCGCGAAAAGGTGCGTGTACCCCTTCTACTCGCATAAAAAACGTACCTGACAGACGCAGCTCGATGCCCTTCTTGCAGGCCGCGACTGGGCCCCGTCGCCTCCAACCGCCGCCTTCTCTGCGGGCTCGCGCTCCGCCTCGCCGGCGCCGCAGGCTCAGGGCCTGCGTAAGGCACGCGCCGGCGGGCGCGGCGTACAGGGTAGCGGCGCGTCTTCCCCCGCACCCTCGCGCGGCTCCCCTATACCCGACCAGAAAGCTGCGAATGAGTCCTACTTCGCTACCCTAGGCCGCGCGAATGAGGCGCGCCCCGCGGACCTCCCACCGTCTCAGGGTGGGCGGTACACCGGGTTCGGGTCCACGCCCACACCTCCACCCACTAACAACAACCCCTTATCCTCCGCCAACGCTCCTAGTTTTGGGGAACTGCAGGAGAATCCTGTCGCCGCTCTGAGCAAGGGCTGGTCACTGTTCGCCGCCGCCGTCGTGGGCGCGTCGCGTGCCGTGTCCGAGACCGTCATCCAGCCGGGAATCGAGCGCGTGAGCGATCCTGCCTTCACCGCGAGCGTGCGCGGGGTCGCGGTGGAGGCGGGCCGCCGCGCGGGTGCCGTCGGCGGCGCGGCGAACGAGTGGGGGAAGGCGCAGTTCGGCGTCGACGTCGCGGATACAGTGGGCGGCGTGGTGGGCACCGTGCGGGATCGCGTGGGCGGTGGCCCGGCCGGGGCGGGCTACGGTAGCTTGGCGGTGACGAGCCCGGGGGAACAGGAGGGCTCGGGACTGTATGATGGAGCGGATGACGATGATTTGTTTAGCGAGTATCGCCATGGGCAGAGCTACGATTCGCCTGCCCCTGCGCCGGCTGCCGCACCTGCAGCCACGGCCCCCGCACCGAAGAAGAAGACGACGGGCTGGGACGACGAGTGGAATGATTTCTAGAGTGTATGGCCTGTTTCTATTCATTCGGTTGTTTGCTGGGGAAACCACTGCATACGAAAACATGGGAAATATCTGAATTTCCCGGATTTTCTCGAGCGCTAGTTTTGTGTGTGAATGCCCAGGCCTTCAATCCCGCGATAATTCAATGGCCTGCACAAAATGCGTGAAGAGCCACTGAGGGCTCGTTGTTCTGAGTCACGTAAAAGTCTTGTTTTGGTAACTTAACCGCGTGAACACACCGAACCGCGATTCGTAAATCCACTGCATCGGTATAACATTTGCCAGCGAACGAGCGCTGTATCTATGCATTGTCTTTGGCGTTAAATTAGCCAGTGTCACATGCTGCCTTGGAATCCAGGATCACATACGACGGCCTCTCGGGGTGAACTCGGGCGGCTAATAATACCGTGATTCATTCTGCCTCGAGTTGATCTCCAGCGCACCGAGAAGAATTAGCGCGGAAGGCCGCATGATACTACTTGAAGCTCGAAGCCAGATGGACATTGGACAGCGTTAAGCAGCCTCGGCAAACCAAACAAGCCTAGGGAAAATGTGCATTCCCATGAGTCGCATCGCCATAACACTGGCTCGTATCTACCGCCGCCACGAAAACACGCCTTCCAGAAAATACGGACTTCCGGGGAGAATATGAACGGCGCTATCGACAATTAATTAATGCTACTGTGGGCGAGTACAGGTGGTCATATGAACAGTCCGAGTAGCCTTTGAATAGGAAATACACGTGTTCGCGATTAAGCGCTCAGATTTGGGGTTGGTATCCAGCGAGTATGTAACCGCGGGCAATGCAATATAAATAGACGTGAGTCAAGAACGTTCAAGTTGAGATGTGATTCGACAATGATCGCGGATTGCTGTGCAAAGAATTGGGGGACCGGCAATGGCGGGAATTTTATCACTCTTTTGTACATTACAGAATAAGGCTCGTATTGTCTCGCGAAGAGGAGAACTGTATCATAACGACATTGGAATTGAAAGTCGGCTACTAGTCGCCGTCAGGGCTGTGCTATGTACAAGAAATGAAATTTGAAAGGCAATTTGGTCGACGCAGCTGATCGATGATCACGGTTCTATCTCTGCGTTAAACGGGTACTGCTTCTCTCAAGGCCAATTTTATCTGGATGAATACCACTGGTTGAGTCTCACGCAAAGCATATTCTCCAGGATAATGCAAAATATGCTGAACAATTCCTTTGCCACTTCAACTGCCTCAGATAGTAGCCTGCATACCATAGCGTCAGTTCACACACGCGTTCGCCTGCCTGACTTCTTGCAGAATACCGGTGGAAGGCGCAGCCGGTGTGGCGTTCTTCTCAAATTCAATCAGTCCTATCGCAAGTTAATATGGTACGAGGACTTCCCGTACCCTCACAGGGTGAATTCACACCCCGGGCACCTCAAACCGACGGTGTTTGCAAAATCCTGTGCGGGAATCATCAGCGCGGGCATGGGCATCTTTTCGAAGTAGCCCCACGCCGTGAGCGTCCGCAGCGCTTCAGCTAGGCATCGCAGATGATCATCGGTTCATCGAGGTTTGAGCGTTGAGCGCAATTCGCTTAGTGGATCACATCGGCCTTTGGAAACTGAGCATGTCAGGCCTTGGTCACGGGCGTGGGCTTGTGAGGCGGACCACGCGAGCACTGGCGACGAGCGCGTGATGAACAACATGCGGACCTCGTGGAGTACATTTTTCAGCGGCGGTCGTGATAGCTGCAGAGTAAATACCACAAGACCGTGTATTGGAGCGCATAAAATGAGATAATTGCAGTTCTGTTTCTATCTATGGAGACTCATCATTTTGCTTCGGATTTGGAGTCACCAGTCTTGCCGCCCCGACTCCTGAGATCCGGAAACGCGTGAAAATTCATTAATTCGCCATATGGAATTTAATTAAAGGGAAAGGTCGTATCTTTAATCTCTACTGAGAGTGTGATGGAATTTTTGACTTTTTGTCAACTATCTTCAAAGGCAACCCAAAGGCAACCATTGTGGCAGAGTTGTAAGCAGTTGTTTGGCCCGATTTCCCAATAAGGATATCTCATTTACATATCGGTGGCCAAAAAGGTCCCGTAAATCAGAACAACTAGTACGACAGTGTATATGTATGAGTATCGGAAGATGATTCAGTGGGATGAATTTTACACAGTATACAGCCAAATGCGAGATAACTCTACGTCCAAGGTTCAAGAAACAAAAAAAACGTAAATAGGAACTTGACATATCATTGACATAATTTCAAGGTCAAAAAAATGGCTCTCTTACCGAAGGGCAGAGAAAGTGTGGCTGCAGCGCAAAATAGCAAAGAAAAAGCGCATCGCAGCGGTAAATATTTTGTGTGTAGATACCTTTTGATACAGCTTCCTATCTGTCGTGGGGGCTCCATTTCTCGGGCGGTTTTTCGCTTTATAGACTAGAATCTGGAGCTTGGGAGGTGGTGCCAGTGATAGGGGAGCTTGATCTTTGTTTTTATTTCGCGAATTGATATTATACAAGTCAATCAGTATCCGGCGTGAATCTGAGGGATGCCTGTGAGGAAGAAAGCAATTCTGTTTGGATGTCAGTTGCAGGGCCCGGAACAGTCACGTTCAGAACTTGTTGTGGAATCGCTGTAATTTTCTTGAGAGTTGAGTAGTCGGGCATACCATTACACTCGGACAAGAGCCCTCGTATCGTCTCGATCACTAAACTCGCCATGCAGGGCCTTCCAATGGCGTGCATTTCTGTGATAAAGTCTTTGGCTGCCTGGTAGTCTCCGTTTCCGTTGAAGGCAGCAAGGAGGAAGTTGTGTATGAGGTCGACCTTCTCAATGGAATCGTAGTAGTGAGACCCTAACCAGTCTACAAAGGATCGGAAGGCGTCGCGATTTACTATCCGTTGCAGTATTTGGTCCAGCCTCTTGTCGACGAGAAATTTGTCGTTTCCTATTTCGGTCTGTTGCCACCGAGAAAATGATAATTCGAAGAGGTAGACAATGGAGAAGTGATAGAAGTCGTATTTTTCGAGAGATAGCAATAGGCTTGTGAGGACTTGCTGGTACCGATATTTGCTGAAATCGTCTTGGGAAACAACCTTCCGAGACCCCTCGCCCTCCTCGCGTTGCACTACATATTCCCTTGCTTTCTCAAAGCTTCCTTCAAACGCGTGCGCGCGAGCGACGAGGGCTTCCACTTCCTCTTCTACATCGAGCGAAGATTTTGACGCGTTTTCTTTAATTACTTCTGTTAGATGTAGTATGCGAGGGCCCCAGGGTATCAGCGCGTCTTTCTCGGCCTGTATAAACTGGTTGTCGATGCTGTTCGCCAGCTCCCTCGTGAACGCTATAAGGTCCTTCTCTTGCATATCACGGAAATGGTCGCACGCCTGGAGGCACCCAAACCAATGACTAAGATCAGCACTCTTGGGAACAATCGCGGAGTCCAAGAGCATCCTGTACTTGGCGAGCGTGTCGGTACGTGTTGGGGTACGGGCCTTAGACTTTCTGTTGTTGTTGTTGTTGGCGCACTTTTTGGTTCGTGCCATGTTGTTTGGAAAGAGCTTTCGAGCACCGGCGAAGTGGACGAATACGAGCAGGGATGTCACAGCTTGACGCAAGGAGCAAATTTCCAGTGCTGACTCCACCAATTAATTACCTATTCAATACGTGGAAAGTTGACGTTCTCAAGCAAATATTTGGTTCCAAAAGCTAATACAGAGCGCATGTTTTTTAAAATTGGAACGGCCTGTGCAGCTGCATGCTCATTGAAGCTATTGATTTACCAAAAAAGAACAAAATTCCAATGATGTTCCCACGTGCAACTCCTTCTCGGATTCTCTACCTCCCTATACCCTATGTCAAGCAAAGCATATAGTAACAAGAATTCTTATCACTTACATAAATTGATGCATGATTTCCATGACCACAACGTCAAAGTTAAATAAATGATTTCTATTTTTCCATTCAAGAAAAAGAGCATTGGAAGCGTAGAATCTGCGGACAACGCGCGCAAAGCAACAAAAATTGCATGTAAATAGCAGCATTTCACCTATCCAGGCGGGGACGTTTCCTAAATGCCTCGTTTCTAGAATCTGAGGCAGCTGCGACGAACTGGCTTATTTTTCTAGGATTCCCTCCAGTAAATCCCAATTTTTGATAAACTCTACTGGGAAAGTAGGGGCCTTGAGAGTCGGGGGTGGGAGGCTGTAAGCTTGAGGGAGGAAGCGATTTTTTTGTAGTGTCAGTTGGAGGAATAATTCTGGGAGGTTCTTCCGGAATCGCGGTGATTTTCTTGAGAACCGAAGAGTCGAGCGTGCCATTACCCTCAATCAGTAGCCCTCGTATTGTTTCGATTACCAAGTCCCCGGAACAGGATTTCCCAATAGCATGAACCTTTATAATGAAGTCTTTGGCCGTGCGGTAGTACTCATTTCCGTTCAACGCGGCGAGCAGAAAATTGAGCATGTCTTCGAATTTGTGCATATTTACAGTGTAAAATGCAGTCTTTGACCAGTCCAAGAAGCATTTGAAAATGTCGGGATGCGCCGCCCATCTCACCACTGTGTCCAGCTTCTTGTTAACGAGAAATTTGTCGATTCCTATCTTGCACTGTCTCCACCGGTCAAGGGAGAACACGAAGAGGTGCTCCATTGAGGTTTTCCAGTCGTGATGCTTTAAGATAGATAACACCGTGCTCGTGTGGACTTGATGGAAACGAGATTCGTCGAAATCGTGCTGCGCATCGATCTTGTATTTCCCTTCATGGTCCACTCTCTGTAGCAAATATTCCTTGGGTTTCTCGAAATTTCCTCCAAACGCGTACGCTCGAGCGACAAGGGCCTCCAATTCGTCGCGTATGGGGAGCGACGATCTTGCCATCTTGTCTTCAATGATTTTTGTCAGGTGCAGCATTCAGGGACCCCATGCTTGCAGATCGTCTCGTTTGGCCTGCGCGCATTGTAAATCGATATTATCCGCAAGTTCCTGAGTGAACGCCAAAAGTTCGCGCTGAGGCATCTGCTGGAAGTGGTTGCATGCCTGGAGGCCCCCAAACCAGTGTTTGAGCTCGGCATTCTTGGGGTCTATCGCGGAGTCGAAGAGCGTCCTGTACTTCTCGAGGGTGGCTGGCTGCATTGAAGTTGTATCTTTAGAGAGCGATGGGATATTTTTAGAGATTCTTGGAAAGAGCGCTCGAGCGCGCGCTGGAGAGGCAGACGGCTGTATTTTATCTGGTTCGGGGAGCTGGGGGATGCAGCAAGACGTAAAGACAAAGTTCCTCAGTGCCCGGACCCTCAATGACTTACTCAGTAAGTGGAAAGCCCACAAACAAATAAATGCCCCCCCGACCGAATGCAGAGCGTACTATGTTTTCCAAAAATGAAACAGCCCCCATTGCAGCTATTCATTTCCCAAAAAAGAACGGCTCGGAGATTCCAATGTTCCCGCGCTCAGCCTCGACTTCTCGGGTTCTCCACCTCCGTATGTCGTGCATAGTTACGAGCGAGGATTCTTATTCTTATTCTATTATCCTTGGAGAAACTTCAGCTAATCTAGAAATAAACATAAGTGGGCGATGCGGAGATTAATGCAATGGGAGCGTGTATGTATTGTATTGTATGTATGTCGAGGATAGCATTTTGAGCGGCGCGGGCTGGCATCATGTTTTCAATTTTGTGATATGGAGGCTTTAGAGCTGCGTATCGCCGCTGTCTGACCCCGGATAACGTAGCGGGGGATCAGGCTGGGATCAGGCGCTCGTCGAGCGTGTTACATGCATACATACTTAGTGAGAGGAGATCGATCGATGGGAGTCGAGACCTGGGGCACTGTGAAAAGTGCGGGGTATGTGTTCCGCCTTAATGATCCTACGGTCTTATCGTGACCTCCAGCCGTCTGGGGAACCCCTGTGGCAGTGGAGAACAATGGCGCAGTACGCGCCGTCTGTACGCGTACGAGAATGATCTTGACCCGGCGCGCGCCCATCCACCACACAGCATCGGAAATATGCGTTCAGCTACAGAATTCGACGTGCCGCGTCGCATCGCGCCCACGGGCGAGCGCGCGAGCGGCACGCGTTGCAGAGCGCGTCGCACCAGCCGCGCATGCACGTGACGCGATGGCCGCGAGCGCGCGCGTCTTGCGCGCCAGCTTGGCTCCAGCGCTCGCCACGAGCGCGGAGATTGTACGCTGGACGATTTTTGAGCACTCGATCCATCGAGTTATCTACCCAGCCGACGCTTGTATGTCATCGCCTCGCCTCCAGGCCGTGGTTTACTTGTCTTGATAATCGTACAAGCTTCCCGCAGCGACAGAGCGGGCGGCGCCGCCTCATCGCCAGCGGATTCTCATGCGCACCCCAAGCGCGCCCCATTCGTGCGCAGCCCATGCGCGTTTCCAACGTCATGAGCGCTGCCTTGCGGGATCCAGAGGAAAGCTGGGTGCTTCCTAGTAGGAATCAAGTGAGTCTCTACAACAAAAGCGAACCTCGTCTTTTTACGTTTACCTTGGTACTCTTGCGCAATCTCTCTCTTCGCAGTCAGCACAGACCATGGTAACCTCGAAGTGACAATTAAACAGTAATGTGATGAATTCATACAAATGTGACAGCTTCAACACAAATGGATACAAGCAAGAAAAGACGTGGACACGAACAAAAATTGTGGGGTGGGTACAATCAACTGATTCTCAAGAAATGGATCAGGTACTCTGCAATCGATGCTGGATGGTCGATAGGTGAAGAGGTGCGCACTGCGCAGATGGGCTGGCTGGCTGGCTGTACTGCAGCTGGTATGATGGCGTGAAAAGGTATTGGCCTGTGTTGGCGCCGAGGCCAGGGCAGAGAAAGAAGCAAGATGAGGAGGGCAGGAACCCGAGACTAGACTAGTAAACTTGGACGTTCTCGCTAGATTATTTTTGGCGGTTGGTTGGTACTTTGATCAAAAAAAAATACAAGATCAACTCACGGTGCTTGGCCGATGACGTTGCCCACGGGGTCGTAGAGGCAGACATAGAGCGCAGCGGGGCCTAAGGAACGGTCGAAGATGCCATCGCACGACGAGACGGCGCAGCCGAGCTGGGTGGTGGACTTCCAGACGACCTGGGTAAAGAGGAGGTAGGACGGGTGTGCGGGGTCGTATTGATCTGTGATAAACGGTTAGCTTCCGCCCGTTTTTTTGGGAACAGGGGCCAACGCACCTTCGTCACCGACGAACGAGGCGACGGCGGCGTCGATGGGGAACTCGCCCGTGCCGGCGACGATGTTCTCGCCGTAGCGCTGCGTGCTGAGGACGCCGTCGGTGTGGCGGAACTCGCACTGGTCGGCCCAGAGTGCGGCGCGGGCGGCGAGGGTGGGAGACCACGCGAGCGCGGACGCGTTGTGCGCGGCACGGAGGGTGTTGTGGGCGTCGAGGAAGGCGGAGATCTGGAGAGGGGTGCCGCGGCTCGAGGGGGCGCTGATCAGGTCCGCGAGGGAGATGGAGAGGGGTGCTGCGGTGGCGCGGCGCGGGCCGAGGCTGAGGGCGCAGGCGAGGAGAAGGCAAAGAGCGTGGAGCGTAAAGGCGAGCATGGCAAAGGAGTGGCGGCGGCGAGCGGGGCTGGCCTGCGGTATACACGAGCGAAGGAGGAGAAGAAGGTTGGATTTGCACGTCCTGGGTCCGTTGCTAGGTGGCCGAGCTCCACGCAGCGCTTATGTTCGCACTCCTCCCGTCTAGCTATTTTGGACATGAAGTGATCCTCTTGGCCTCTGTCTACTTTGACACGAGAATGGAAACTGTGCTATACATTTGAATGGGCCTGCAGGCCACGCGCGTTCGCGATGCATGATCGCAGTCTTACACTCAGCGCTAACAGCGGGAGGCTCGCTCAAGTTCTGACAACTAGAATCTCTCTCATATAGCGGATCAACATTTATTGGACAGGGCGAATATTATATTCTCGCTTGAACCCTTCGAGATCTTTTTCTTTGCCTTTGTACTGCTCGGTCAGCGTAGATATCACCTTGAGGATCTAGAGCATATGTCAGATGGCGCTGGCTGGCACAGAAATCCCAAGGAAACCTACCCCATCTCGATTGTGTGTCAGAGCTGGGCTGACGTCCTTGACCGTGCGTTCAACAAGGACGCCGCCAACGAGGCGAAAGCACTTGCGGTCGGGATCTTCGGCCAACGCCTCGTCCAACGTCACTAGAACGAGACTGCAAGCAAGGTTCCATCAGCGCCTGCACGTCGCGGATGTAAAAATGGCGAACGCGCCTGTGCTCGTCAGCCTCCGACTCTAGCTCGCCGATCTTCCTCGCGAGCGCCTGCAGCTCATTCTGCAACCGCGCGTACGTCTGCTGGATCTCTGGCTGATGCGGATCAAGATGCGTGCGCTGCGAGCAGCGTGCTGGCAGGCGTACCCTGATCTGAGAGCGCGGGGGGCGCCTTGCCCTTGGCCTTTGCGACGGACGAGGACATGGTGGTCGTGGTCGTGGTGCGGACCGCACAGCACACACAAAATGCGCCTTAGAGTTTGGCGCGCGCTGATTGGCTGGCGAACGTGTGACAAGTGTGACCCTCACCTTTCCGGTCGTTGGGTCTCAGAAACACCCACCTCGCCCCACCTCACCCCGCCGTCGCTGCTGGCCCCGCCGCCCACGCTCTTTCCGCACTAATGTCAGTGTCAAGAACACGATTCATTCTAGGGCTGCAGCCCCGCCTCGTGCTCGCCGCACGCGCGGGCCCCGCCCTCGCCGCACGGCGTCTCATCTCGTCCTCGTCCTGCACCGGGGCCCAACACCACCATCACCACAGGGAACCGCTGGAATCGCTGACGAGCAACATTGACCAGCGCCACACGCCCAGCGCCCCGCTTGACCCGGACGCGCAGCTCGCCGCATACCGGGACGGGCCCAGCGCGCTCGACAAGGCCGTGCACCTCTTCTTCTTCACGGAGATCATCCGCGGTAACTATCCAGCTGCCCTATCTTCCACCTTTGCTGCGCCGGCGAGCTGACGTATTCATTGGTGCACGCACACAGGCATGTGGATCGTGCTGGAGAACTTTTTCCGCCCCCCGTACACCATCATGTACCCGTTCGAGAAGGGCCCTCTGTCGCCCCGTTTCCGCGGCGAGCATGCCCTGCGGAGGTACCCCAGTGGCGAGGAGCGGTGCATCGGTGCGTGAACTCCCCCGGGGTGTGTTCGCGCGCGATTTACGCTGTTTTGAATTGGATGTAGCGTGTAAGCTTTGCGAGGCCATCTGCCCCGCACAGGCCATCACCATCGAGAGCGAGGCCCGCCAGGACGGCTCGCGCAAGACGACCAAATACGGTGCGTGGCGCATCTTCTTTTTCTGCAACACGTTGCTCACGCACCGTTTCCGGTGCAGACATCGACATGACCAAGTGCATCTATTGCGGATTCTGCCAGGAGGCATGCCCGGTTGATGCCATCGTCGAGAGTACGCTAGCTAGCAGGCTGTCAGTCACGCAGGGCGCCAAAAGGCTAATCTACTATTTTTGCCAGCGCAAAACCAGGAATTCTCGGTCGAGAACCGCGAGGAGCTCCTGTACAACAAGGAGAAGCTTCTCGCGAACGGCGATCGGGCAGAGGCTGAGATTGCGGCCAATTTGCACTGTGAGTGTGCCCTGCTTAGACACGAAAAGTAAACTTAATCATGTCATCCTTCCAGCTGACCATGTCTACCGCTAATCCTTGATAAGAAGCGCACCGTTCAGTCGGAACAGAACCATCTTCTTTCTAGAGGGTTCTACCATAGATGGTGACGATGACTCGGTGCCCTGCTTTGTTTCATTCAAGCTTCGAGTAATAACAATGCGAAATTATTTTTTTCATCTGTCACTGTGAATAATGTGGCACGCTCGCTGACGTGGTCCCTCGTTGGAATCTTAGCACTGCAAACTTGAAACTGAGAACCTGGATTCCACAGGCCCACACACACGGAACACCTCATCAGGCAACGCATAATGGAAACTGAAAGGAGTGAATCCCTCGCTTTAAAGCTTTAAACCTCGGGCCTGCGGAGTCAATACAACGTGTTTAGCTGTGCTTGCAACGGCGGGTATGTAGCGATCAGGACCGTTACACGCGCAAAGACTAACACAGTATCCTATTCATACTGTCAGCAGCCTCGGGCTGGGGCCGCATCCCGCATCCCGCGAATGTGCACCTCGCGCGCCGGCGCGCTTTGCTCTGCGTTCCTGTTTGTGGCTTCGCGGCGCTGCGCGAGCCCGCGCGGACAAAAGGGTATGTACATGCTACTTCACTTTATTGGGTGCATGCGCACCGCCTTGCTTTTTGAGTTTTATCTGGGCTATCCCCAAGCGGCAGCGCCCGCCGGCTGAGGAACGTGTTTCTGGGCTGCTCTCGAGTCGGGTCTGCCAGTGTGCGTCATGCGCCTCCCTCCGGCGTGAGGGGAGGAATGCAGCGCGGCGGCGGCGGCGGCGGAGGGACGGACGCGGCGCGGCACGGCGGACACGATACGGGGGACACGGAGACGGACTTGGACGGACTTGGAGCTGGACGCCGGCGGACGCTGCGTCATCGACCTGCAGAGCTACGCTGCGGGCACTGCATTACTTCATATGCTCATTACGCGACGGTGCTTGCCTTTTTTCTCACCGCGCCGCGCCGTGAGTCAGGGTGCTGGGAGCGCGAAATTACAATGTCATTACGAGAGAGCCTGAGGGAGCGTGTGCCAAATATACCACGGCGCGCGGGGGCACGCAGCCCGCTTGGGACTGTCGGTTGGGTCCGCCATTGTCCGTCGATATATTGGTTACTTATGTATACGCATGTGTGCGCGAGATGGGGATGGGGACGTCGTCGATTAATGGTGCGGGTGGTGGGTGCCGAAGGTAAATGAAGCTATGCTGTAGTTAATTTAATTACACACACCGGAATTACGTGCGGGGCGTCCGGGTCGAGTCCGCGGGAAGGAGACGAGCTGCGTATGCGTGGGTGTAGCAGGTAGGCAGGCTAGGTAGGCCGGAAGGGAGGGAAGGAAGGCTCGCCCGGCTGAGCCGCAGGCGGAGGCGGTGCGGTGCGGTGCGGGCTGGTTGTCCCCACCCTCACCCCGGGTGAGCGCCTGTTTTGGGTTCATGATGTGTGCAGCAGCAGTGACGCACGGTGGGACGAATGCACGCACGGCCCGCCGCGTGCGGTGGCGCTGGCTGACGGTTGTCCCGCAATAATTAACGCTCGGTCGGGGTGGGACCCTCGGTTTCGTCATGGCTGCATGTATGCAGCGAGAAAGGGGATGGAGAAGGGCAGAGGGGAGGCTGCGGGTGGCATGGCATGGCAGGCTGCGCTGTGTGAGCAGGGAGTGTGGGATGGGAAATCGACATGTAATTCGGGGTGCATTTGCATTTTTGCACAGCGGTGTGCTGGGCTGGGCGTGGGGCATGACATGACTGGGTGTGTACTATGCACTCGGAGTCGGAGGACGGGCGCCCACTGGCAGGCAGGATCCTACCAGTCACCCATCGCCCGACTGACTTCCTTCTTTTTTCCGGACGCTGGGTTGCCTCGGGGTTGCCCATGAGAATTAACTCGAACCAAGGTTACGGAAATAATTCCCCGTCGTCAACTGCGCATGCGGGACGCGCACTGGGACCCAACGTAATCCGTACTGCATTGAAAGCAGGGAAGGAGACACCGTGTCCGATCGCTCTGCAGAACCCGGATGCATGTAGGAACAACGGGATTTTCGTTTTTTCGCCGCGGCGGCGGTGTACGGCACACCTGCGCGGAGGCAGAGCGCGCTAGTGGGCACAGGCGCCCGTGGGGGGACCCACACCACGAGGCGGCCGCGCGGGGATACGCGGGCCTGTTCTAGCGCGCGCCGCCGGCGCGGCTCTCCCGGGCGGGCGGGTCAAGAACGCACGCCCGACGGCAGGCAGGCGGCGGGCGAGGCGCAGCGCGTGTCAGCGCCGCGCGCGGCGGGCGTCCGACTGCAGCTTATCATATTATCAACCCGGCGTCCTTATTAATGTGTGTGCCATCCCAATTATCTGCATTATCATGGATGGCTGCATCCCCGCCGCGCGGTCGGAGAACTCGAATGGCAGCGACGTATCTGGCGGATCTGGGCCAGCGCGCCGGGCTCCGACGCGACGCCCTCCTTCTGCCTGGGGGGAGCGGGCGGGGCTGGACCTCGGGGCGGGTGCCGTAAGTCGAGCACTTGATAGAGATAGATAGGCCTGCATACGTGTGCACACACGCACACACACGCGCCGCGCACTTATCGCCATCGCGCATCTGGGATCTGGGGATCCTTCGTTCGTCCGTTTGTTTGGTCGCTCGCTCGCCCCGGAGCGGACGCGGACGCGGACGACGGCGCAGCCAATCCGATGCGCGGCGGGTCAGGCGCCCCGCCGGGCGAATCTCGATAAGGCAGGATGGATATAGCTTTCACGGACCCCCTCCCTTGCGACAACAGATGCATACATACAGACTAAGTAGGGAATACAGGGGATTCAAATCGGGGCCTACGACGCGCCCATCCGCGCGTCCTCGTCGGCGCGTCGGCGCGCGCCATCGCGCCGCCGTGCGTGGCTGTAGCCGCCCTCCGCGCTGCCACCACCTTCGTGCTCGCTCTCGCCCTCCATATCTGCGCGGCTGCGCTTGCGCCCGCCTCCGCGCTCGTCAGACGCGAACCCACCTGCTGCGTACTCTCCGCCGCCGTCCTCGCGCACGCGGAACGACCCCGAACGCGCGCGGCGCTCGTAGTACGGTGCAGGCACCTCGCCCCCAGCCCCGCCCGAGCCCGACGCAGAGCCGGAACCGGGCGTGTCTGCACGCGCAAGGCGCGGCGCGCCGTACGCGGGCTGCTCGTGGTAGTAACCCGCGGCCGCGTGCGCGTCGTACTCGCGGCTGCTGCGCCCGCCTCCGCCCCCGCCCATGTGCGGCGAGTGCATCGGCGGCGGCGCCTCGCGCGCGTACTCGCTGCTACGCGGGCGGTGGCGCGACTCGCGGTCCCTTTCGCGGTCCCGCTCACGGTCCCGAGGGTCCCATTCCCGTTCGCGCTGGTCGAGATACGGCTCCGGGTAGTCGTCGCGCCCGATGTACGTCCCGGGCCCGAGCCGCTGGTGCGCGTGCACGCGGCGCTCGCCCGGGTGCGGCTGTGGCTGCTGGTGCGCGCGCGGCGAGAGCGGCGGGTGCGCGGAGTGCCGCTCGTAGTTCGAGTTCGGGTGCGGCTCGCCGCCGCCGCCGCCGTACTCGTCGCGGCGCTGAGGCGGCGGCGCGCTGTCGTAGTGGTGCGGGGCGCCGCGGTAGGACGAGCTGCGCGGGGCGCGAGCGGGCGGGCTGTGCTGCGGGGCGCCACGGGGGTCGTACGGGTGCGGGTGGCTGGGTGCGAGCGGCGGGAGGTGGTGTCGCGGGGCGTCGTGCACTGCGTGGCGCGGCGAATGGATGGGAATGCGGGGCGATGGCGGGGCGTTCACAGCGGGCGGACGGGCCGGTGCGTGCTGCTCGGGGTCGAGTGGGTGCTGGTTGGGCGGCGCTGGGGGGCCTGGCGAGGTGGGCACAGTGGCGAGGCGCTCGTAGAGCACGCTGTGGGGAGCGTGAGTGGCGTTCGAGCCTGGGGTCAGAAACACTCACGCGCGCTCCATCTGCATCCTGCGGACGCTCAGCTTCGCCTGGAGCACCTTGTAGTGCAGCTTGTCGTTGTCCTGGACGACGGTGAGCATGGACAGCAATGTTGGGAAGGCGGACTCACGGCCTCAATGTCCTTGACCTTGCGCTTGAGCTCCTTGTACTTGACCTGGTACTTTGCGTCCTCGGCGCCGGCGGCGATGCCAATGGGGGGCTTGCTGCGGGCGGGGGCGGCGGGGGCGGGGGACTCCATGGGTGCAGGTTCAATGCTGGCAGATGTCGTCCGTACTGTCATGTTTCCCTTTTTCGCGGACGTCTCCCACACGTGATCTAGCCGTTCCTCTTCTTCCGCAACCACCACCACACACAGAGTACGTTCGCTGCCTGTCTATGTATGCTTGCTCACACGTCCACCGCAGTGTCCGTTCCGTATAGACAGTGCGTGCGCTAGAGTGCGGATGGGGGCGGCGCTGACTCCGCGTGCAGAGACATGCCCCCCGCGGGGGGGTTCGAGTCGGTCAAGTACAAACGCAACCTCCCTTTTCGAGGGCCGGGCGCATACGCTATTCTGGGGGGCGTGACAGCCATCTGCGCGTACGGCTTCTACCAACTGGGAAAGGGCAACCTGGAACGACGGTGCGTTCTTTAAATACACGGGGGGGCGCAACAAGTGGTCAGCTGGACGAGGAACGTGTCATGCATGGGCGCGCTCGCCGCCAAACGTGGCCGTCTGGCTGGATCCGGCCCAGCGACAGGCGAACCGAGCTGACCCGCGCACTACAGTGAACTGCAGCGCGAAAAGATGTGGTCGCGCATCCACCTCATCCCGCTGCTCATGGCCGAGGGCGACCGGCGCGAGTACCGCGGACAGCAGCTGGTGCACGCGGTGCAGAGCGAGATCATGAAGGACGTGGCGGGCTGGGAGGTATGCATCTGCGCGCCTGTTTCCTAATTTGCCCGGATACTAAACGGATGACAGACGGGGAAAAGCGTCTACAACAATGCGAAATACGGTAGCACAGTAGAGTAGAGCCAATGAGAAGCGTGCCCGGTGTGTTGGGCCGGGTTTTCCTAATTTGGGCAGAAGCCTAAGTGGTTTGGGTTGGGGGAATCCGGAGAGAACGAGTCAGGCTGATGAGGCAGATCCTGCGATCCCTCAGAGCGATTGCTTTAAATCGCGGCGGACGAGGCTCCCTCGGTCGCATGCCCCCCGCCATGGACGACGCGCTCTACGACCCCTTCCACAGCGACCAGATGATCTTCGGCCCCATCGATCTCGACGATCAGCCTCAGCAGCAGTTCCCCTGGGACGACGACGTCAAGCCCGCCTTCCCCTTCGGCGGCCTCACCCACTACGAGTTCGCCCCCGCCTACGACGATCTCAACTCATGGATCAACGACCCCGACCTCGCGTCGTCGCCCATCGCAGTCCCCTCCCCATCGGACACATCCTCCTCGTCCTTTGTCCCCTACGACCTCCAGTTCACCCCCGCCTCCTTCGCCGCCCTCCACCCCCTCCCGCGGTCTCTCTCCCCGCCTACCTTTGACCCCGCCCCCGCTCGACCGCGGGTCCACTCGGTCGTCTCCCCGCGCGACATGCAGCCCCCTGCATGGGCCGCCGCGCTGTGGGACACGCCCTCCTCAGCAATGCGCACGCAGACCCACGTCTCCCGCCCCGCCGTGCGCCACTCGCCCCTCCCCGACTCGACGCTGCGCCAGCGCCGCGGGTCGCTCAACCTCTTCCAGTCCGCCAGCGCGCCGAGCGAGACCGCCGCGCCCGCCCTCTCCGCGCGCGCGTTCTCCCGGCGCGCTGATTCCGTCAGCTTCCCGGACGACCGCGACGCTACCGTGCGCCGCAGCAGCAAGAAGCGCGCCGTGGACGACGAGACGCCCGCCCCGCCGCCGCCGCGGCCCGCGGACAGTCGTGCGTCCCATTGTCCTATTGATAGCGCTTATCTGACTCTGACTCTTTGCACAGCGCTCAAGTCCGTGCTGCGCCCGCCCAAGCTCGCGCCGTCCGCGTGGCAGCTCTATTTCACCGACTGGATCCAGAACCAGCAGGCCTCGGGCACGCGCAAGCTCAACGTCGCGCAGGCCGCCAAGGAGGCGGGCCAGGAGTACGCCTGTCTCTCGCCTGCGCAGAAGGAGGTGCGTATAGTCTTTTTTAGGCGCATATATGCTGACTTTTTTGGCAGCCATACAAGCGCCGCTCGCAGGCGATGAAGGAGGCGCGCGAGAAGGAGCATGAAGCATATATGCGCACGCTCACGCCCGAGGACATCAAGCGCGAGAATCTCTTCCGCGCGGCCCAGCGCAAGGCCGGCAAGTCTCGCAAGAGCAACATCAAGGACCCGAACGCGCCCAAGAAGCCCCTCAGCGCCTACTTCATGTTCCTTCAGCGCATCCGTGCGCACCCGCGGCTTGTCGCGGACATCTTTGGCGACGAGACGGAGACGACGAAGCAGAGCGTGCTCGCCGCCGCCAAGTGGCGCTCGATGACGGACGCAGAGCGCCAGCCATTCCTCGCGCAGGCAGAGCAGGAGAAGATGGAGTACGAGGCCGCGCGCCGTATCTACGAGGAGGGCGCGACTGCGTTCGGCGCGAGCATCAATTTCAGTATCCTCCCCGGCAGCCCGCACTTCCCGCTCGTCAAGATGGAGTCGGAGAGCGAGAGTGAAGGGTTTACGACCGACGACGGCGCCGAGCGTCCTCTGCGCTCATAGACGATGTGTTCGCTATTTGTCATGCCCTTATGTTTTTTCCTTCTTTTCTTTTCTTTCTTTCGTTTTCAATGTGCTTTCGCCTTCTTTTTTTGGATGCCATACTTACGACCCGTCATGCCCCGCCGGTCCGCCGACGCTTACCCTACTATACCTCGCGACGGACACGCGTGTATATCGTATCGCACCTATGCTGTATTTCTAGCCCCCGTCGCACCCTGCCGGGCGGCGCCGCTCCTCGCGCGCGCCCCCATTAATCCCCTTGCATCGCCCCCGCTCATCCCGTGCCTGCTTGCGTGTGTATGCACCGCTGTATATATCGTCGGTACACATGCTGTATGAACACGAACATTGGATATATTATATTAATTGTGTAACATTGTATGGTCAAGGCGCAGAGTCGAGCGAGAGACGCAAGACCATCTTTTGGTGCGGCGCGCCATCCTCGTCGAATTCGGGGCCCTATATGCATGAGAAACGGAGCGTCGGAGGTCGGGGAGGGTGGGATTGGGCGTGTGAATGCAAAATGACGCAAGCATGCATGCATGGGACGCACCTCCGGGACGTAGCCGAGCCTAGAATCGGACAAGGACAAGGGGCGGTTCGGGGGCAAGCGGGTGGCACACGAGCGGGCAGCGCGGGCGATTGGAATTTGATTATTGTTGTTCGCCGGGAGGTTGGTCGGGTTCAGGGCGCGCGGAGTGGAGGTCCGGAATCCGGAGGTGAGGTCGATGGATGGATGGATGGATGGATGGTGGCGGATCGATGGAAGATAAGATGCGGGTTAAGGCGCGATCAGCGGGCGGTCAGACATGCATGCCCGGCTTGGCGCGCCGCGCGCGGTGCGATACTACTCACCTTGCGTAGAACCCCATCGCGGGGATTTGGGAGTGCGCGACGACCTCTGCGCGTGCGCCTGCGCTAGCGGCGGCGGGCCCTGCCTCGGCACGCGCGTCGGCGAGGACCCACGCGCGCATGTGTCGCGCGAGCGCCGCGCCGAGGCGGTGGGCGCGATACTGCGCGTGCACGGCGAGCCGCGTGAGCTTGTAGTACGGCGCGCCGGCGGGGCGCGTCGCGCGGATCGTGCCCGCGGGCGCGTGTGTGTCGGTGAGCCGCAGGAGGAAGTGCGCGGTGCCCGGGAGGGCGTCGTACGCGTCGATCTCGGTGTCGAGCGGGAAGCCCTGCTCTGTGTGGAACACGGCGATGCGCTGTGTTGTGTGCGCTGGGTAGGGGCTCAGCGCGTCGTGGGTTAGCAGCGGAGGACGTACGAGGTCGATGCACTGCTGGATCTCCTCGGGCGTCTGCGCGCGGATGATCTCGTACGCGGGCTGCGTGGACGGCTCAGACATTGATTCAGACGCGATCGGCGTGCGTTTTGTGTTGCGTTAGTGCGTGGCTGGCTTGTAGAATTGGGGAGCCGGGATGAATGTGTGGGATCGAGGTGAGGCGCTGACAAATAAAACTGGCTCGAAAATCGACCGGCCCCTTATGTCCGCTGATCTCGTCTACGCGCACGGCACAACGCGCCCGCGTACTGGCGGTAGCGCTCCCGTACACCAAGCGCGTCCTGGTAATGCTGCTTCGCGATGCGAGCGCGCGCTGCACGCGTGCGCCTGCCAGACGCCCTGTTGATGGTGAGGCGACGCGCCGCGCCCTGCTGGAGTGGCGAGGCTTTTGCGAAAACGTGTGCCCCTAAAACTCATCCCGAAAGATAACGCTCGCACGCCGAGCACGTCGTTTGTTTTTTGTCAAAAATTAGCGTTTATACTCTTCCGTCGAGCGCGTTATATCTGCGCTACTGCGCAACGCGAGCGCACGCTGAGCTCGTTACAGTGCGCCCTAGTGCGCCTGACACACGCGCCGCTCTGCCCTCGTGCGTTTATCAAGATAAAGTTGAACACAGCCTGGGTGGATAACTCAATAGATCGACGAGATGATCTTCGTCCAGTAGTGATCCTCTACTACGACCCCCGTGGGGAACCGTGAGTTGATCGCAAATTGCCTCAAATTGCTCTTGTATTTTTTTGGTCAAAGTACCTTGAACCGCCAAAAATAATCCAGCGAAAACGTTCAGGTTTACTAGCCTAGAAGTCGGGTCCGTGCCCTCGCTCGTCTTGTTTTTTCCTTCTGCCATGGCCTCGGCGACAACACCCTTTCACGCCATGAATACCAGCCGCAATGCAGCCAGCCCATCTGCGCAGCACGCGCCTCTTCCCCATCGACCATCCAGCACCGGCGGTTGCAGAGTACCTGATCCATTTCTTGAGAATCAGTTGAGTGTACCCGCCCCACAATTTTTGTTCGCATCCTTGCTTGTATCCATCTGTGTTGAAACTGTCACATACGTATGCATACATCATATTGCTGTTTAATGATCACTTCGAATTTACAACAGTCTAATAGCGAAAAGAGAGATAGCGCGAGAATAACAAAGGTAGGCGTAAAAAAAATAGACGGGGTTCGCTTTCGTTCTAGAGACTTACTTTACTTCTACTGGGATGCACCCAGATTCCCTCTGGAACCCGCAAGGCTGCGCTCAGGGTATTGCAAACGGGCATGGGGTGTACTCGCCGGCGTCGCAGATTGGTATCCAACATGGCGATGACTTTGCGGGGCTCCGTTAAATGAGTGAGTCGGAAACGCCGTACTATAGCCACTCCTCCAGCCATCGAGCGTGTCCCTAGCACCGCTCCCCGCTTGTAAATTCTCCGTCGCCCTAGACGCATTTATAGCCCTAAGTTCGATCTGATCCCGCCCACGATTCTGACCTTGCGTGAATAGATGGTTTAGCAGATCCTGGCTGTTCATGCTCTGCATCGAGGAATACGGCGCGCGTCCCTGCTGCCCAGCGGCCGCCTCGAAAGGAAAATTGGAGGTCGTATCGCGAACCTGCGCATGGAACGAGCTCTGCGATGCATATCGGTTCGCCTCCTGCAACTGGCTCGGCGCATTGGCGTATTGCGATATCCTAGTGAGGTTTTGGAAGGACTTCAAGTTGTGCGAGGACGGCCCATGTTGAGACGTGCCATAATTCCCATGGCCCACGCGCGCATTATTCGCCACTTGAGAACTTGAAATTGGTCCTTGCTGAGGAGGATACAACGCTCGCGGAGATTGCCACCCATCATCAGCAGACTGCATTAAATTCATGGCATATGGAGGAAAGCCGTTTTCGGATGGGCCAACTGCTCGGTTCACAGCCCCCCGAGTCGCGACAGGAATATTGGAGTGGAACGTGGACGACATTGACGCGCTGACAGTCAGGCCAGCAGCAGACGGCTGGATGGGCTGCTCACGATTTGCATTGTTCGGCAAGTTGACTTTAGCCGGTCCATCGCGCTCATGAGTGTGCAGAATAAATTCATCATGTCCAAGCTGAAGCGTTTTTCCCCTGGAAGAAGACTGGTCTACGGGACCGACGCTGCGGCTGTTACCCCGATCGACACCTTGTTGTGGTTTGGGCGGCGCGGGAGTATACCCGAGATGTGTCGTCAGAGCTCGCCCGATTCCAGTTCTCCACGGCAAAGGTGGCCGGACATTTGTCTGGAAGCCTTGCTCGTCCGTCGGCGAAGGCCACGAGACCCTGCCTTTCCTGGGGGTCCCCGCCGCCGGTGAATTGCCTAACGAAGGTGTCAAAGGCCCGGTTTTTGGAATATCGGAAGCTTGTTTAGGCTTAACGGGTCGCTGACCTCTCCCGGGGGTTGAGCGGCGGGTTTCCATGATAATGGCTGCAATTTTGTCTTCGACAGACTCTATTCTTGCCTCTGCATGGGTAGGTGACTTGTGCGTGGTTGATGAGTCGGTCGTGGCTACTGCTGCTTCAGCGATCGCAATAAGTCCGTGATTGTTTTTCGACGCCGATGGAACCAGCTCCGTGTCTTGAGAAAAAGAAACAGAAGCACCACGGGCCCGACGTCCTTTTCCAATGGACCTGGGCTGATGATTTGCAGCATTTTCAGGCGACCTTTGTCGAGAAGCAAGCTGGGGTTTGTCAGCAACTGTCTCCGTCCTCGCTATATCAATCGAGTTAACATCTGTCTCCCCACGAAATTGTTCTGCAGACGCACTATTTTCAGCGGCTTGTGCCGATTTGCTGCCATTGGCAGACGAAGAAATAGACTCGGAACTGTTCATAGAATCAGGCATGGCAGAAGAACGGTTCTTTAAGTGGGATTCCCGGACTATGTTCTTGCTTCTCGAAAACGTGTCTTCTCTTCTCTGTTTTCCTCTCCCGCTTGACGTTCGGCGATCTTCAATTTTATCTAGCTTCTGCTGTGCAGATGACCTGATATCGGCTAGAGCAATAGGCGCCAGTGCCCAATTTGGCTTGTCTGCGGTATGTTGAGGAGACTCAAAACCCGATATTGTAGGTGGTCGATTTATGCGTTCTCTGTCCGAAGAGATTTCTTTGTTCGTCGTGTCAAGGAGTATCTCGTTTTTCACTTCACCAATGGCGATTTCGGAACTGTCGGGAATAGAAGATGGAAGCGTAGCTGTTTCTACCTGTTTAGAGAAATCGGGAATAGTCTGCACACGTCAGAAAATCAATAATGATGGTACAAACGTTAGCGTCGATAAGCTCACCGTCACCGAGTCGGCCTTTGAGTGACTTTCCACCAGTAAAGTCGGCATCGCACAAATCGAATCATCGGGTACCCATGACTCTGAACACGCATTTTCAAGGCAATATGGTTGACTTGAAGTCTAACAGAAAATCAGAAAATTCGCTCAACTGAAAAGAAAGAATCAGATTATCACCGTTTCCCCACATGTTAAAATGGGTACATTTGTTACTGCATACGACTGATAAAGAACTTTAGTCACCCTCTCCTTCTCAAAACGCGAAGTATCTTGCGAAAGAAACGTCGATGACGTTGCGTCGTTGATGTTGACTTCAGCTTGGGGTGTAGTAAGGATTGAAAGGTCGGCAAACCGAGCCATCTCCTGACTTGAATCCTGGTTGATAGCGTCATTCTTGCCCGACGCATCATCCACATAGGATTCCTTGGGTGTACTTTGATCGAGGATCATATAAGGGAATACCGTATATCCATCATCGGTGTAGAGCCCCACAATTTCGTCTGCGGGTCCCTCTTCTGAAGCATCAGCCAATGTGACCTGCGATAGGAGGTCTGTAACTTGGTCTAGAAGAAGGGAGCGCGGAGACGGAAGTGTTGATTCGCCGCCCTTCATGTGCTCTGCGCCGATAGATTCGGTTGGTTGCAATGGAGATTCCTCCAATGGCAAATTTGGACAACCTTCAAGGGTCGAGACGGCAACTGAAATGCTAGAGGGGAGCACTGTACTACCACCTTCCATAGTCTCTACATCTGTTACTTCAATAAGCTGCAACGGCGACTCTTCCAATGGCATATTCTGGGAGCTTCCGTGGTCTGACACCATGACGGCAATGCTGTCATCATCAGCTGGTGTTATCGCCTGAGTGGAAAGGATCTGGACCGGGCATCCATAGATTAGCGATGCATATAAAAAAGAGAATATATGCGCACTTCGACAGAAGTAGGGATGCTTTCTTCTACCGCGATATCTAATTGAGACACGTCAGGGGTATGATATGCGTCGGATCCATCTGTGAGAATTGGACTTGTCTCTACGAGGAGATCAAAGGAGCTGGGAAGAGCGGATTCTGATAAGGGGAAGGAATCCTCTCTAGACACTTCCGAGTAGGAATTGAGCTCATCCTGATGCTCTGAGCTATCATGAGAGTCAGCTTTCGGTTCCCAAGCGAGCTATAAAAAAATTAGACAAGTATTGAGTGACCATGGATATTTGTATCAAACCTCTAAAGGCGTTCCAGAAACTAGTGGAACTGATTCGGTGGAATAGATTTCCGAGTCTATGGACGCAGACGCGACGAACTGGTGGATTTTACTTTGTGAGGCGATATCAAGAACGCGTCAAGGGATTTTGCTCACGAATTTGATAGGCAAATCCGCGTCAAGAGCATCCTGTTCCTATCAGGAGGGAAGGTTATCACCACAAAACAGTACAGTCTAGAGGACATCACTAACTAGGGCGGCGTCGGGGAACTTCTCATCCTCTTCATTGGGACTTGGCGTGTCGGAGGAGCCTTCCGCTAAAGAGTGGTCCTCTCGCTCCTTGCTTTCGTTGACATTGCCCATAACGCTGAGGAGTTCTCTTTGGGGGAAATATGAGGTGTATAAGAGAGAGTGTTGGGGCGTCCGCTCCTGTAACGAATCACGATTTGCACTGACAGCGTGACAGCCTCGTATCATCCCCAGACTTCTGAGATCGTTCGTATCCTTGTAGAACTGTATTCAAGGGCTCAGAATATAAGATTGCTTTAGTAACAGAGCCTTCTTTAACACAGCTGCACTATCAAAGGTTTATTTTCCAGATACCCTAGTGATAGGTCGTGCACTGGCAATTGGAGCCAAGATAGATACACAGACAGCCTTCGACGAGCAACCGCAGAATATGCGCAGAAAAGTGATTCTTCAGAAATAGAAACTTCATCATCTGGAGTATTCAGGTATTTAAGTTTGTAGTTGGCATCGACTCTTGATCGATTTCAAGGTGCCTTCAAGGTGGAGTTGTTTGAGTTGGACATGAAGTTGGGGGCAGAAAGAAATAGAGAGAGGCACGTCCGAGACTCTTACGCGGTTTTCGAGTTCCATAGTTGTGGTGAGAGACTGCCAACGTCAAGTTTTGAATAAAACACGTAGTCAGTGCGCAGTAGCAGAGAAAGAGCTGGTTGGTGGCGGTGAGGACGGGCCCTTGCTTGACGCCGGCGTCCTAAATTAGGCCCTAACATCCGGACTCCGGAGGCCGACTGACGTTCGAGATCATGACCGAAATGCAGAGCCTCCATCATTTCATACGGTTCCTTGTTTCTGTACTTTTCCATCCTTTCGTTAATCACTTTCAGAGGGCTGCGCCTTTACTCTATCTTTATTATGGACTCTCCTCGTCAAGAACCCGACGGCTCCCCTATCTTCGATAACGTCGACATTGACCTGGTGATCAAGGTGCTCGCAAATACGGTGTTCAGTGAGTGACCATGGGCATGTCATGTTCTCGTTCTCATGACTCATGATACTCTCTAGGCCCCTTCTTTGTGTTCTTTATACCCATCTTTTATTACTTTCAAGGATTACAGCTCAATCACCCGACAACTGTTTTCTCCGGCGTTTACTATGTCTTCATATCCGTATTTTGTACGTGGAGTTTGTCACGCGGCTAGGCTACAAGCTGATGATTTACAGGGTTCATCAAATGGTATTCGAAGTTATACCGCAACCAAGGAAGCTTGTTTTTCGGTCCAGGACGACTTGACTGGAGCGAGCAGATCGTCATTGTAACGGGTGGATCATCAGGCATCGGCGAATTGTTGGCAAATACTCTGGCTGTCCGCAATGTGACCGTTGTAGTGCTGGACATCAAACCCATCGAAACCGAGAACTGTGAGTTAATTTATTTCTATTTACGATTAGATGATTTACTTGTGTTGCAGACAACATCGCCTTCTACAAGTGTGATGTGTCAAACTGGGAGGAGGTTGAAGCAGTGTCGAAGCGAGTCATTGAAGAGGTGAGCAAAGGCATAATGGTCAGCTGGTTAATCTTAACCATTTGAATTTAGATTGGAGAACCTACCATGATTGTTAACAATGCTGGCGTTGTTCAAGGAAAGCTCATTCTGGATCTGACCGCGGCAGACATTAATCAGTAGGTAGAATTATTTTTGAATGTGTTATTACGTTACTGATACAAAGCAGGACCTTTGGAACCAATACACTCTCTCATTTCTGGATACTGAAGGCTTTCCTTCCGAGCCTGCTCAAAAGGCAGTCGGGACATATTGTAAGCTCATCCTATGTCTGCAATTATTCTCTACGAAGCTGACTTTCCTCGTTCTAGGTTACTATGTCGTCTTCTATGGGTATGACTGGAGTTGCTCAAATGTGTAAGCCAGCTTATTTTACAAGAGATCGACTTGAACTTATTCTTCTGTACCCCGTAGCGGATTATTGTGCTTCGAAAGCAGCGCTCATTGGAATGCACGAGTCACTGAGATATGAACTTGATAAAAGGTAATTATATGCCTTCGCATTTTGTTTGATAGTTTACGGTGATTCTGTTACAGATATAATTGCCCTGACATCCGAACAACTTTGGTCTGCCCCGGTCATGTGGCTACACCCATGTTCCAAACGGTTACCTTCCCAAGCTACCCATTTTTCAAGTTCCTCGCACCATCAATACAACCCGTGGCAGTGGTCAAACGGATCATTGCTGCCCTTGATGACCAGCATTCTCAAACTATCCTTTTACCCTTCTTTGTCAATTTCATCCCATTCACCCGAGAAATGCCAAGTTTCCTCCGTGATTTTGCGCAGTGGGTCAGTGATTCAAATTGTCTTCTAATCGGAAATTAGCCGACTAATCGTCCTCACTTGACCAGGTCTCAGGTGCGGATTATGCCATGAAATCTTTTGTTAAGATTTCAGGTCGCCGCTCGGATGAAGGTCCTCTACCCACCGAAAAAGAGTGAAACAAGAACCAAGTTTCAGTTGGTACACTCTTTTGTAGAATGCCTTGAATGCTATGATGAGATTGCTATAAATGTGGCTTTCAGATTCAGTCTGACTCTGCGATGGTCTGTCGATTTCGACTCGCGCATCGCCTCGCTGTATTCCTATTCCGCGTGGCGACTTGAGCATAGCACTCTTGAGGCTGAGGATATGCCTATATTTGAATATTTGACTGACGGCTATGACTGTGTGTGATGCCACTAACGGCCTTGCTTGCCTTGCAGTGGCTTTGCTGTCGAACAAGCAAAGGTATACCCGGCCGGACTGCCCCATATGGTAAAGATTTTGCACGACGACAAAGGTGCAGGCCGAAGTCGCACGCTTCTTACGCCACCACTTGAATATTCTCGGAACCAGCGCGGCGCGTGGCTCTCTCCCCTACAAATATCCGGACTCATTTCATTGTTCAGCCACCAAATTTCTCCCTCTGTGCAACCGTCACCACCGACTAGCGCTCGAATCCCGCTAGCTGCCATCGCTCCGACCTCGCCCAACCGCGCCCATCACCGACGCGACCGTTGTGACGTCTGAATTGCCCGCGCCTCCGGTTTCGGAAACACAGCTACGCCTATTTTCCTAAATGCGGGGACCCGCTGCGCAGTTTTGCAGTATTTCTGTCTCTGTAGCATCCCCCGCCCCTCATACCGCCCCCCATACCATCCATTCACCTTCCCTCGTCAGTGGCAAGCGCGACGCGACGAGCGAGCCACCGAATATGACGCGCCCCGAAGCAGTCACGTGGGAGTCAACAAAGGCTGCTGAGCAGGCCTCTCAGTTTCGACCACCGTCGCAACCTGCTCACCTCCCCTCAGCTGAATATCCCGAGCACAATGAACCAATTCAATCACTGGAGAAAATCAGAAGCCAGGCGCAGACCATGGTGCGCGATTTCCTGGGAAATATTGCCTGCTACGCCAATTAATCATTTCCCCTGCTTTCTTTTATTCAGGATGTCTGGGGCGGTATGTCGCACAGCGCTCTTATAGCGTACAGCTACCGTGCTCGAAACGCTCCTGAAGCAATGGCTGCAACGCTCGGGTGCCAGGTCAGCGCAAGCAAGCAGGCCTCGTGTCTTCCTCCGGCCATGTGGCACAATGGGACAGTGTCCGATGTTTTCCAAGATCAAAGGAAACTTGCAGCACGGTCAAAGAGCTCGCTTGAGCTTTGTTCCATGGTTCGCCCCTCTCTTCCATCCCTCCCTCATAATTTGACTCAATGTACTGTTCTGTCCAGCTGTGCGATACCCCTCCCATGATTATTGACGAAATCGCGCAGCAGGAGCACGAGCATGTAAGATGCACAACCCATTTGCCACTCCTTCCTTCTCTGACAGCACTATTAGGCAATTTTGGAGGACTACCGGCTTACTCCCCACAATATCGTCCTCGATTCCCTATGCCCACAGATCGCGCCGCACATCGTGATCACCCCCGCGCTGGAACAATGGGATGCTGAATACATCGCCCAGAACAATCGCGCAGGTCCACAATTCATGCCCCACCTCACCGTTCCACCCTTCTTCGGCTCGACCTGCCGAATGCACACCTACGAAGAATTCGTGGGCATGTTTTACCCACAACCCATGTATGAGCTGTATCCGGTGTCACAGGGACTGTGCGACGAAACACTGCCCGTCGTGTGCGCCGATTCGCCATCTGATGCCTCACAGGTTGCGCCTCAAACATCATCATACCCCCCGCAGCGTAAAGAATTCGAGGTTCCGGTGTGTTTGTTCCTTGAACTCGAAGTAGTCACAATCCTGAAATAATTTCAGCTTGATGATGTGCACTGGACAGAGTTCATGCACGAACTAGCACGGATTCTCACTCGTCGAGCGCGACAACTTGTGGTACGTGCTATTTAAAATATATCTGATCTGCCACTGACTAAATTTGATACAGGCGATCGAAGCAAGCCTAAGAGCTTGCGCCCTCCGTAACCGTTACGATAGTCCCGGTTTCGTTGGCTCCATTCAGCGCCCGTATGAATGGATTGATCCCGCCAAAGTAAGTTCGTACCAAGTCTGGCTATTTACCGAATTTAACCCGTCATTAGGCCATTTTTGCAGACTACACCCACCGCTCCCCCCGCACCTCTTTCTTCATCGAGTCGGATGTCCCTTTCGCAGCCCCGCACATCATCATCCACCTGGCTCCCGCTGATGACCCCGCCCTCCTCTCGGCGTATCCTTCGAGCTTCCAAGATCAGTCCCTTCTGACCGTCCCGCTTCATTATGAAAGTAGTCGAAGCCACTACGGGTACTCAAGTGAAGTTGAAGACGAACACTATCTCTCTGACGGGTCGTCCGACATCGAATCCTCTGGTCCCCAGACACCTTCTGACCTGCAAAGAGTCGGCAGCGGCTTTTTCTCTGGATTTTTGGATGGGGTCGATAAAAATGTGGTTTCTAGTTGCCGAGGTTACAAGGCTTACCAGGTCGTGGACCAGAGCAAAGTCCATGGCGAAACCACCGACAGCGAAACTTCCTCTTTCTCTTCCCAGATGGACAACGGGCCGTCGAAATTCTTCATCTCTTATGATGATGATGATGATTGGGACACGGACAGCCTTCCCGACATGGAGACTGATGAGTGGTTTATCCAGGATCGCGCTCGGTCGCTCATTCGGGCCGTATTTTGATTTTTAATGCTTTTACTTACATGCACATTTAGGTGTAGGCTTTCATCTGCTAACGTTTTACCTTACTCTCATACCCCACAAGTTATATACCACCTATCCACTTGCTTAATCTGTACTTCTAGCACATTGTATCATTACCTCATAGCTTTTCCATGTAGCATACTGTACTTTTACTATTAGCTGCAATCTTCAATCCGATTAACTCATCCTTGACACACCAGTATACTCTTATTTGCAATTTAATTGCCTCATTTGACTTCTGTAGGTCTATCAGTGTTAATGGCTCTGAACCAACTTGAAGGTAATACGGTGCTCTGATGCTCACTTGATCAGATACCGAAGTAATAATTTCATTTCTTCTCTATCTTCAGTTGTAATTTGTAAACCGCAACGGCTTGTCACGTCAGTTCGCTAGCACCGTCAAATGACTCAAACCAGAATATAAATCTGCTCCCGACGAACCAAACGCCCGCCGTTGATGCGACGTGCGCTGATGGGCGCAAGATGGGCCCTTATCTCGTTATCCCTCGGGACCGGATCAAAAATCCCCGCCCTCCCGCGACTCCTCAGGTCACGGCGCGCGGATGTCAGGACCGCATACAGCGAGCGAGCTCCAACGCCAAAGTAACTTTCCTCCGTACGCATGGGCTCGTTGACAGGCTCTTTATTATAGAGCCTGACAAATCAGGGTATGTATATGTTTACCTCTCCAGCCGACAAACCTTCCAAAAGAGCGCGGTCTAGTTTCACTCAAGCTGGGATTTGGGCTCGTCTATCTCAGTCTGGAAATTTTCTTCGCCTCCTATTACCACCGCTCAGTTAAGGTCCTCGTCCCCATCGACTGTCGGGTGCTCGCTCCGATTCACAGTCATTACATGCGAATGTGCATGTGTAAGTGACTTCGCAGCAGGTGATGGCTTGACGACTTATCGAGGGATGGAGCGAAGCAGCGCTACTCCAATTGCGGTCCTCTATTCCGCTGTCAAACGTTCCTTGGATCGCAAATTCTTAGGCGCCTAGTACTGGGAAACGTGCAATCCCGGGCCACCGCTAACCGACCTCCCGGCGGCGTTTGCGACTTTGACCCATCTGAATATTAATCTGGCTCTGCACATTTGCTACGGCGACTGCGCAGCTCGTAATAGTGGACTCGCTCAACGACACGAGAACGCCATCGGCTACCGCGTGCAGCACTGTCTCTGATTGATTTATCACTTGCATTCTCGATTTGTGCACCAACACCTTCCATGGCACTTCAGTGTCGAACTTTATTCGGTCTCGTTTCCCCGCCGGTCGCTATCTTTCGATCTGGATCCTAAGCTCATGTGTCATGTTGAGATACTCGAGGCAGCAATATAGTATAAGGCCTCCCGCGAAGAGTACGATCATTATATGATGTGTCATTCAATTCCCATCCATGATCATCTTGGGCGTCTACACCTGTTGTGCGCCCGAGACACCACTCAAATGCATGCACCTCATGCCTGGGTCACTAGGATTCTGTCTATCTATACAGTTTCGAGAGATCCCATCGAATTAGAAACCCAGAGCCGCTCTGGCAACTGAAACCCGAACTTTGACATAAGTATTCGGGCCTTCAAATAAGATTAGACTTTGCGCTCAATGAGTGGTAAAAGACAACACATGGAGAAACGCTATGCCCGGCGTCACTGTGGGGTATGCGATCCCGTCAGCCTGGGTCGAGCCCCGGCCGCTGAATATATCCTGTGGTCTGGGCATTCATGCACTGCCGCATGAGCCCGCCTCCGAGTGCTCCTCCGGTGCGCCTCCAGTACGCCGCAGTGAAATATATTGAGCACGGATCCTACAAAGATAGCGCCCGAGTCTTACGGCGCTTATTAATAGACCGACCGATGACTTTGATACTTACCTCTAACTGACAGCGAGGATTAGATGGCAATGTATGGCACCATCTGGGCGGGATATATTGAATAAACAAAACATTGAATAGTCCGGGATTCTACTGCTTGTTTCAATGCTCTGTGCACCTTTGCGTGCCGCGAACATCTCGGAGTGGAGACAGCTCGGTGTATAGCTAGCTGACCGGTGCCGCTGCGACACTTCCTAGTTGCCGGGTTCAGTTGAATAGGTTGTTGGCACTCTACACGAAGGCCATATGAGAGTAGGGGAAATTTCGGTGGGCTTATTTTCCTTGTGCCTCAAGAAGAATGCCAGCCGGTAACAAATGAATGCCCGACCATTTACTTGCGACGCGACCTAGAATTCGGCAACGGCGAGGGTCAACTGATTGGCATTGGATGTATAATGCGCAATGTTGCCACAATACCACAAGCCACGTCGAAGTGGACGGCATACCACCGGCCCTCGTAAGTGCATGCGTCTAGAATTTTACCAAAGGTGGGTCCATCCACGTAAGGCGTAGATCTGAGCCGGACGATCTGGCCGTGGCATGTCTGCTGTTATACAACAAGTATGACTGATACAGTACAAAAGGTTTGTAAGTGGTGTAGAAAAAGGAGCGCAAGTCAAGAAAGGAATGACATGCGATGGATATCTTCCGACGGATGAGGGGAGTGAGGTTTAATTGAGAATACATGGCCAAATTCTTGGTGAAATGATAGGAATATAGAGTATCGTTTAGGTGGTTTGTTATAGTCGTTTTAGAAGGTGGTATATGTAGGTGACGTATTGCTGAGGTATCCAAGAATATGAGTCATGGAATGTTGGGAGGGATGAGTACAGGTTTACATGGCAGTATCGCGGGTATGCAGCTCGAGTCGAATCGTGAGCGGAGGAGAGACAGACAACAATGGTAAGGACTTGGCATGTGGCGCAAACGCTCAAAAGGTGTATGGAGGCGCAAGAGAAGAGGAAGAAAAAGGATAATTTAGATGGATGGTGAAGATGACAAGTCCGTGAAGTGTGTTATCGCAGAGACGGAAACGAGAAAAGCGGGAGCTGACAAAAGAAGAAAAACGGAACACAAAGAAAGGCACGCGAAAAGGCACATTTAATATGAGTACGCATATAGAAAGTGGTAAAATGAAGAGACCATACAGACAGCCCCTAACATCCTCAAAAATAAAACAGGATTGCGATGGGCGATTCGGGCAGTGCTCTTGAAACAACAAGGATTTGGAGTCGAAAAGGTCCCCGGATTGACCACTACCCAGACTGACGGTCATAATGCACGCCCAATATTTCCTCAAGGAGCCACAGTGGTGGCGTTACGAGCGTCTCCTGTGCAAAAGGATTTCGGCTCGGCATATCAGGATGACGCGGTGACGGAGATATGATGAAGCGAAAGCATCGAAGATAGTGAGCGGCTGTTGTACCGAATCGTCCTATCATACCATATATGTAAGAGAGGAAGAGGCGAGTACATAGTAGAGAATGCTGATAAAACCCCAATGATGGATGATTGGTCAGGGAGGCGTTATCACATGTCTGCAGCCGAAGCGTAGTCTCCAGGCCGCTTTCGGGATTTACGAATAGATGGCAGCTGGCTCAATTGCTGGTGGGTGATCACATCTTCAATTTACCCGTCTTCTAACTTCCCATTGCGTTGGCAGGGCCAGCGCGGTGCCAAGACTGAAGCGAAGTCAAGAAGGATGGGATGAGTGCGACGAAGACGAGCCATGATGTAGATCTTCATCGTGGCGTCGGCGAGAAGGGAAGTGTCGATCCGTTTTTCGTCTCTCAGAGGCGCATATAACGAGGATAAGAAGTGAGGACAGCACAGAAGGCGTGTATGGGCGAGAGGAAAGGGGGATGTAGCCTTCAGCAAAACAAGTTCCCGACAAGGAATTTAGCATGAGCGCAACAAGCTCTGAGCGCGAATGGCATCTTTTTTATCAACCTAAATAAGGGATGAATCAGTAAGTCGACCGACGATACCAGCCGGTGAAAAGAAGCATTTAGGAATAAAGGAAGCTACAAAGCGAAAAGGCGAAGCGCAGCACATAGAGATGTGTGCTAAGAGCACGCAACAGATCGCGAAAACGTACCAGAAGGTTAGCCGTTTTGAAAGTGGAGCTATACATATGGTTGATGCCATTTTCTTCGAGCACCCGGGAGAAGCGATTGACCAACCCGTGTTTATCTAGAACCAGTGTGGTAAGTACCTGCGTTATTGCAGGATGGTTCTAAGATGGAAGTGAAGCGGAGCAGGTCGTACCGAGTCCAAACCCGCGCAAATCTATCTGTAGACACCTGTACGAGCTGCTCGCACTGTCCCGACTCCCCCCGCTTCTACTCCGTGTCCTGCTGCGACTTGACTCGCTCGCGTTATTGTTGTAAGAGGCATCGTCCTCTTCGTCAGATGAAAACACTTCCTCTCCTTCGAGTTCGCGCTGGAGGCGCAAATCAGCAGCGTCAAGCTCCCCACTGCAAATGACCATATGCCGCTCCTTCGGTGGAAAGAGCGTGGCAAGCACTTTTACATCGGCAGTCAACGATGAGCCTTCTGGAGTGCGCGTAAAACTGAAGAAAGGGACTTTTGGTAGTCTAGGCAGAGACGTGGTGCGCGATGACCCGGTTGAAACAGACAAAGGGGGGAGTGTAGTGCGCCCACTGGCTAGATGGGTCGAAAATATATGTTTTGAAGGGGATTTGTATCCCGAAGATGTCGAGGTTATATCGGAGTAGGAGCGCGACGTATTGGTGACCAACGAGGCTGTCGATACATTTTGTGGGGAATGAGAAAAGTAGCCGTCTTCGTCGCTTGACGTCGAAGAATCATCACTTGAGTTAGTGCGCTTGAGGGAGTCGTCGGGAAGTGAGATGTCTCTGACAGAAACCCGGCGCGAATACGGCACAGTGGGGCGTGTTTGCGTGCTCGTGGAGTGTGCAGAAGGGATGAGATCAGGGAATGCAACGAGCTTGATAATTTTTAGTCCCCAGTGATCGATACCGATGTCGTCAGAGAGGCCTACGCAAGCCAGGTCGGGTGAGAGCATGCGCACTTCGCCCGCAGTAGGAGAGTGAGATTTCGTGCGCGGCGACTGCACGCCAGGGTGCGTCGTGTCTGATGAGATCGAGTTGGACCTCTTGGACAGGTCTGCCTCGCGGACATTGCGAGTAAGAACCGCACCTGACTGTTTACACGAGGTGGAAACAAAATCGGTCGAGACGCGATCTTCCGAGAGAGGCGAATACAACGGTGAGGTCGGCGATTGGGCTTCTGCTGCGTAGACATCGAACCCTGACGCTTCAAAAATATCCAACACTTCTTGCAGACGCGATTCCTTGACCTAGTGGAGTTTCAGATGAGGACAACGTATGTTTATAGTGCGTTACGCGGCGTACGAAGATGAAATCACTGGTGTACGACGACTGATAGAGGATAGATATTCCAGCTGCAGCCAACGGAGCGGAGAGCTCGTGAACGCGGGTGCCCGAGTTGTCACCTATTGAAATGGTGAGTAAAGTATTCACAGATAGAAAAAATAATACTGACCTATTTGATCGTTGTGCGAATCGACCTGGAGGACGCTCCACTTCTCATAAGAGATCTCGACAGGCTCAAACATCGGAGCATGTGTAGGAGCAGTTTTGCGACTGGAAGCAGAGCCAGACCTCGAGCGCTGGCCATCCTTGCGTGCTATCTGCTCAAAGATGTCGAGTTGGGTGTGTTCTGCGAAGAGACTGAGCTCGATCTCATTGCAAGTTATGTTGAGGAAGACGGGGTTGGGCTGGAGGAGCTGGCGAACGACGGACTGGGAGAGAGAGTCGAGACGCGAGCGGGGGATGTGGACGAGGGAAAGGGATACGGGAAGAAGGGCAATGGTTACCTGCATTGAGCAGCGGTGGGGCATCCGAGTCCCCCTCGACCGCCATGGCTCATAAGTAAAATCGTAGGAGTCAGTTCCGCCCGCATTTGGCCAGGGCCATCGCCAGCACGGATCAGCTCGGCTTGGCTTGGCTCACAACCTTATCCTCCTAATCCCCGATAACTCCTCGTCCCCATCATCCATCATGTAAATATCTTGCCAAATCCTCCTCCCACCATCCACCAGCCATGCACAGGCCGTGCGCCTCTCCATTTTCCAGCGCACCAAAGGGAAGAATATCTAATCTCGTACACGTCTTCTCACCAAGACTCGTCGTGTTCGCTCTCGGTAATCGTCAATTATGGAAGATTTCCGATGAGCATGTTCTCAGGCTGAGTCTGACTCCAGTCCCAGCTTTTCTGATTGGGTCTTATGCCCAAAAATTTCGGCCGTTCTGGAATATAGATAATAGAACATATAAGAGGTCGCGCCTATTTTCCAGTGCAAAAACATTTCTTGAAAACATAAATACAAGGCGAATCATCGCCGCGCTTGCCAGTGATGGCGATCAGAAGCGCTAAGCGCCTGCTCCTGCGTGTACTGCACGCGATAGAATTTTAAAACGTTACTTACACGCGCGTTCTGCTCATGCGTGTTTATACTTCCCTTCGTCGCCGATGAGCCATCACTTTAACCTCTTGAGCATATTTACAGCCGATATAGCAGCGATACAGCCGAGCCGCTGCCTTGCCAGTGTGTATGAGTATGGAATTCTGTAAGACTTTCGATTCCCTTTTGTTATGTATTTAGCCTTCTATTATTGCTCGTAACAAGTGCGCCAGGCTTCATCGTGTCCAGGATGCTGTACTATGGACCTGGCAAGTAAGATTAATGACTTGCTTAAATGACATTTCATTTCCCGTGGCTTATGTATAATTTAAGTCTGTGCAATGGCAATCTGAACTGCCCTGAACCGATGCTTCTTTTGAGTGCATGTGAGGATAAAAATCAAAGTAGCGTCATCGCACAGTCACTGCTGCCCGCGCCAAATATTGCATTGTGTAAAATAGTGAAAAAATTCATGGGAGCCATATAAAATCCTGCGAATTTGA